>BPLS01000393.1:381619-395118 GCA_019656275.1 Rhododendron kiyosumense | reverse complement strand
GTTTGGAGCTATTGTAAGTTGTAATAGTCAATGACAGTAACAAGTTCCATAGAATCTGTGGTTATACAGCATGATTACCTACACAAGTCAATTAATGAATTTTGGTTGTCATATTTAAATAACTTTAGTTTTCCTTTGCTTCAAGGTCAAAGTAATTCATGAAAGTTGCAAACTAAAACAATTCTTCGTTTGGAGCTATTGTAAGTTGTAATAGTCAATGACAGTAACAAGTTCCAAAGAATCTGTGGTTATACAGCATGATTACCTAAACAAGTCAATTAATGAATTTTGGTTGTCATAGTTAAATAACTTTAGTTTTCCTTCGCTTCAAGGTCAAAGTAAATGCAAGCAGGGCCACTAGAAAACTCAAGCATTTGGAAATGCAACACATTCTTCAAGGAGCATAAGCACACCAACAATAGTGATGAAAAGAAAGTAAAATATTCTGAACCACATTGCCACGCGAACACTCGTAAATATAAATGCATAGAGTCTGAACTGAAAATGTGAATATGAGAAGATGGCCAACAAAAACAAGTACAACACTATTTATATCAGAAGATGGCCAACAAAAACAAGAAAATCAGAACCTACAGTGTGATAACAAGTACTTCAAATCCAATACAGCGACAACTGACAAGTTTCCACCAAACTACAACACTATTTATATCAGAAGATGGCCGATAAAAACATTTCAGAAATGGCCATGATGTAAAGATCACCAATCAAAGAACAAGCCAAGGGAGTACCTTGAGCAAAGTAATCGGAAACACCTGATGTCTTGCAATGCACAGTTGCACCACCCAAATCCTCTGCAGAAACTTCCTCTCCAGTAGCAGCCTGTCAAAATTTTCCTTTTATCCATAACCTATTGCTTTGACACATATGTGCATATGTAGACATCAAACAAACATGAAATACATGCACAATTGAAAGTTGAAATGCTGACTAGTAAGTGCATCTAGTACATGAATATTGACTACAAAGATTGTCTTGAACACGTCCAAAATACCCCACAAAACACCAAAATCTATGTGCGGGTATGTGTGTAAATGTCAGATTCATGCAATTTCTATAATTCCATCTCAAGGCCACAGGGAGAAAAATATTCATACTGATTTCTATTTTCCAGGATAAATGGTACTTACTAGGCACCTTATGTTGTTTCATGCATGTTTTAAGAACTATATCCATAGTTGGGTAAATTCAAGCTATACAACATGCTTGAAAGTTTGATGTCCAACACTTGTTCCAGTGTTGAGTGACTGCCACATATGCTATACGTGTAACATAGCCTAGAAGAAACGTCAAGACCATAGAGAAGCATAGGACCAGGGAATAATAGAGCAATAAAAAGTCATTTAACAAACCTTCACAAGTGGCGGTCCAGCTAGAAATATGGTACCATTTCCTTTTACCATTACACTTTCATCAGCCATTGCAGGTATGTAAGCACCACCTGCAGTGCAAGAACCCAATACCAGTGCAATTTGAGGTATGCCTTCTGCAGACATTACAGCTTGATTGTAGAAAATTCTACCAAAATTTTCCTTGTCAGGAAATACGTTGGCCTGCTGTGGAAGAAAAGCACCTCCACTATCAACAAGGTATATACATGGTAGTTTGCATTGAGCTGCAATCTCCTGGGCCCTAAGATGCTTCTTAACAGTGATGGGATAATAAGTTCCTCCCTTCACAGTGGGGTCATTTGCCACAAACATACAGAGTCTTCCATGCACTGATCCAATTCCAGTGATTATCCCAGCAGAGGGTAAGGGTTCATCATACAGTTCATGGCCTGCAAGCTTAATCCGTAAAATATAGACAATTAGTTATGAGTGCATTCCACGTAAGACAAATGAAACATCAAGTCCAACAAATGATAGCAAGAATTTCACTAACATGCAACACTGGAGTTATGAATGTCTGTAGTGAGGTCGTGCTGATGTAACTGGAAATGGACTCCAAAAATCAACTGACCAGGTTTGATCCAGTCATTGGGTGAACTAGACATTTACGCAAAATCTAATGAATATGCTGTGATGATGATAACGATTACAAGCTCTGGTTGCTTAAGAGTTAAGCCTTGTTTTTGTAATAAATAGCACTGCATAAGAAGTTGGTCCACTCCCATTGCATGTGACATGTAAAGCAATTGCAAGTTGCAAATTTTCACCTATTCCATGTTCGTAGAACCTTTGAATTTGATACAGATGGAATTGATCGACCTCAGATGCAATCAAAATCTTGAAATAAAGCTGGTATATTTACAGCTACTGGTTTCCTCAGATGTAGTGACTCCATTGACTGATCTTTTCCAGAGTTGAGATACTAATTGTTCAAAACGGCAAAACCATACACCTTTTTCCTCTGAATCTATATTTTAGTTTAAAATCTTGACATTCTGGGCATACTATCTGGTCATTCATCCTCCAATTTAAACTTGAGGTGGCACCCCCACCTTTTCTTATAATACCCAACTAATTTTTGGGGAGTAAGTTTTAAACGAAAATACTTTCTAGAGCTAGAACTTCATAACTGTCCAGAAGATGAAAACAAGAAAAAGAGACTACAAAGCGAGGTAAAATCTGCAAAAGAGGCAACTACATGAATGACGTTACATAGGAACCTGTGAAAGCTCAAGGAAAGAGGAGCCAGGGTCAATGAGGTGATTGATCCTCTCTCGTGGTAGAAGCTTATATCTACTCTTGTTCCTCTTCACAGCTTCTGGCCCTCCTCCAGCCATAACCTATTCAAACAAACGAAATCTTAGACACCGCAGACTGGAGTAAAAATACATACTAACATACTTCCATACATAAACACATACACCATTATGGGGAATGCTATGATACACACCTAAAAAGTGTGAATACTGTAAATTAACACCACTCCTCGACAATTGTTTGTTACCAACACCATAGAATGTCATACAAATAAATCACAAAGCCACATACCACTTTTCCCCATAAAATCGTAAACAAAAACCACAAACCCCATAACGGTCTTAATATACATCGCAAAGCCTCATAATTTTCAAACTTTGCATATGCTACATGGGTGCAGGGGCAAATGCACCATAGGACTTGGGGGACAATTAGTACGCTACTTCCCCTGTACTTTACTACTCTCTTGAGTCTCATGTTTAACCCTAGCAAATTATACTTGTGCGCGCCCTAAATTATGTAAGACCACCTAGTATTTTGAACTTTTCAAAAGATGTCCCGTTGAAATCTTAAAAAGCAAAGAAACAGTCGTTTCTTTCTCTACTTTCTATCTCTTCTCCCACAAACTACCAGCAAGACCTTCATCTCTTTTACTCCCTCATGGAGCTCAATTGCAGAAGTATTCCTTCGAAACAAAACAGATGAGCATCTAAGTGTTTGTACTTATTTTAGAATATCTTGTAATGCATTTATAAGCGCATTATAACTTTTGAGCCGAGTAACAAAAATTTAAGCTAGGTATTATATCATTGCACTTATTGTCCAAAAAAAATTACGATAAATACGTGCCTCCTATGTCAAATTTCTGGATCCTCCAACTGAGTGTCGTATATCTCTCCGGCATGTATAACAATATCTACACTATTACTATTATAAAGGGAAACCCCTCTCGGTGTGAGTGTAAGTTTTGAAATCCTAAAGCCGTATGTGCTTGTCATTGGGCTAAGCAAGCCATAGAATAACATGTGCTTGCCACTGGACAAGGCAAGGCAAGGCAAGGCATGACTTCTTCTCGGTTGTTTGGCTTCAATGCCTCGTGGTAACACATACTATGATAAATGACCGCAAATATAACTACCTAACGAAACAGCCAAGAAGGAAAAAAAAAACACCCCAATCAAGTTCTCTCTTTTTTTTCTAGTTCCGCGGCTCAGACTTCATTACAAATTAATCTCGAAGATTTTCCTTTTTCCATCTTTTACATAACACCATTAGCACGGAAAAAATCTTCAACGCAACACCGTTATTTGTAGCGTATCTCACATGACGTAGGTGCCATGTATGTATAGGTCCCACCATGGACCCATGTATGTGTAGGTCCCACCATATGAGGGAGGGATTACAAATAACTGTTACATTGAAAATTTGCTCGATTTACACCCCAGGCTTCTATTATGAATACATGCAGACAAAGGGGAGCAGGAGGGACCTTTTGAATATGGGATTGGAGGTCGGAGATGATTTGGTCCATGACCTTAGAGTTCCGAGCGAACGATTCGGAGCTCCGATCGAGGGAATCGGGCAGGACGCCCAAACAGAAGGGTCTTCTAGTCTGGAGGAGAAGTGGGTTGATTGGATTTTGTAGCCATGAAAAAGTTGGTTTCGATGCGGCTGTTGCTGTTGATGCTCTTCTCACCAGCACTTTGTACATTTTGATTTCTCCCTCTCCTCTTCTCTCTCTCTCTCTATCTATCTGGATTTGGGGTTCACTGTCCGGGTTTTTCTACTCCCCAATTCCCATAGCTTGCCTGTAATCCATATCCATAGTCCATACCTCGCTGTCAGAAATTTAAATTATTTCCCAATTAATTTGTTTGTCGAAACTCAAAAATCCAACCTTTTTAGGAAGACAATTATTTTACATAAAAAGATACAACTTTCTACATTTATCCTCAACTTTTTTATAAAAGTTATTTTATTCTACTAAATAAAGGGCAAAAAGGGAAAAGTGATACAATTAAAAGTCAAATGGACAAACATTTTGGGACACTTAAAAGTTAAAAAGTGGACAAACAAATTAAGATGGAGGAAATATTTTGCTAATGATATATAGTATCAATGGATAAACTAGGCTCTATTTGGAATCTATGAAAAATGAGGGAAAAGAATGGAAAATAAAAGAATTTTTTCTAATGATTGTTTGGTTCCTATTTGAAGGAAAAGGAAAATAAAATAGAAAGGAAAGAAGGCTCTGAAAAGGGAAATGGTTAATGAAAATGGGAGAGAAAATACACCACACAACTTTTAGGAAAAGATTGTTAAAGAATTTCCTTTTCTTTCCATTTTCCTGTTGAAGTCAAACAAGAGAAATTCATTTTTCTCGTAATTTCTTTCCATTTTCTTTCTACAACTAAGAGAAAAGAATTAATTTCTTCACATTTTCCCTCTTTTTTATTTTCCTTTCCTTTTCTTTCTTTTCTACAAGTTCCAAACAGAGCATATAAAGATTTTATTTTTATGATGACAAATAAAAACAAGATTATGGCGTTATGGGGGTGTTTGGAAGCCTCTTTCGGCTATTTGCATTTTACAATTCATATTTTTTACTATTTAGATTATGGTCAAAATGCAGTATTTATGAGTAAAGTGTTTAGAAGATACACATAGAATGCCTTTTACAACAAGAGTATTCTTAGCATAATACTTTTTATAGGCTTATATGCTACTATCAAAGTGGGAAAACTGGAAAATAAGAAGTTAAAAAGCTCTTCTCCCCGTACTTTTGTCCTTTGCTAGTCATCATCAAAAACCAAAAATACATTTTGTTGGACTTAATTTTGGGAGGGGTGGGCCAAACAAGCAAAATGAATAAATGCAAAAATATTTATGGGAAGTAACCTCCCAAACACCTCCTTGGAAGCTAGAGCCCTTAGAATGGTAAGAAATTGACAAGAAAAGGGGAGTTTTTTTTCTCACCAATCTCCTCATTTTTTTATGAGATTTGGTGAGGAAGGGGGGAGCCAATCAAAATAATTCAATTTTTGTATTTGCCTTTACATTTTTCATCAAAGTATTCCATTCAAATGATTGCTTTGGCTAATACTTTCTTCTTCTTCTTTTTTTCCTTACAAAATCCCTCAATCCAGTTGTTAAAGAGATCTCTCTGCATATACTAAAACCTATGGACACTTGGATAATCTTGCAATTGGAGCTGTGTGAAAAGAAGAGTGGAAAAAACATCAATGCACATGATCCGTTCCGCCATAAGTGGTGTGAAAAAATAATGGTTGAACCTCATTTATGTAGGGATTGCAAGCGTGTGGACGGGTCCGAGTCGGTTTTATAATCTCCGTCTTCGTTCCGTTCATTATAATTTCCACTAACTTCATCAGATGGTTGACAAAAAATGAAAATTCAAATGAGTAATGATAGTCTAGAAATAAAAAACTAAGAAAACTAAATATTGAAGCCATGCTCATTTTGCCAATCTCTCTGAAAGGAAAAGACGATTTCTTGGTCTCGCATTTCGATCCAAAAGGGAGTTTATACGGTGAAAACTGGTTACCATTTGGCTATGAGCATCAGATCAGATCAGAAACAAAACCACAAAGGCCTCTTCATCTTTCCAACCTCCCACGGAATGTGGAAATTTATTTACAAACTCAATAATGTTTCTCCAAAAATTTCAGTCGGAAAAGCAGCTGGAACTTCTTACCAACTAAGGAAAATTTGCATCATCTCTCCCATTGCCCCATTTGCTATAAGGAACCTGAAACTAGTGAACACTTGCTCTTTCGGTGTGGGGGTGTGTGTAGCAGTGGTTTGGTTTGGAAGCCATTTAAATTACAAGGTGGATCCAAAAGCTATCTCGTATGTCATGATGAAGAGGACCATGAGTATCGTTTAGGAAGACTTTGATTCAGCTACAGATAGCTGGAATTTGGTGAGCAAATGTGCCTTTCTAGCCTGGCAGATTTGGGTGGCTCGTATGACTGGGTGGATAACCACATTCCAGTTAGTTCATTAAGATGTTGTGCATAAGGCTTCTTTCACATGGGCAGAATTTCAAGGGGGCACTGGGCAGTCAACATCAGCTAGCCGAATCACATTGGTCTCCTTCTCCATCAAACTCTTTTAAGGTTATTAACTGTGATGTCGCTATGAATAGAGGAAACTTGAAGGAGGCCATTGCAGCAGTACTGTTGAGGAATTGCCATGGGAAAGTGGTGGATGGTTTGAAAGCCGTGAGTTTTGCCTCATCTTCTCTTCAAGGTGAATTAAGCTCTTACTGTGAGACTAGCAGCCTGTTTGTTGGACTCAAATAACAGCTCAAACGCAGTTATTGAAAGTGACAATTGAACTGTAATCCATCTTCATTCAACCGAAAATATTCCCCCTTGGGAGTGCACAAACCATCATTGATGACAATCTGAAACTAGCTCTACCTCAATTTTTTTATTTGTATATTATTTGTGTATTATCTAATGTCCGTCAGGTGGTGATTAGTAAGACAGTAGCTAAAATAGATGAAGAAAATCACAAATGGAAGGATATGTTTACAATAGTCTGGTTGAGTGAGTGAGATTAAGACTCCCAATGTGATCGGTTTTTAAATTTTCAAATGACCACTCTAGACAAAAAGCTTGATTTTTTTAGTTAGAGTTAAAAAATCAAGATTGACATATTCTATAGTGAAACTAAATTAATTTTGGTTCTAACTACTTGGGCTTGGTCCCCTCGATCCATCATCTCGAGTTGATATCCATTATCTCTAGTCGAGATGCTCACCATGAGTCTAGACAAGGCCAGAAAAACAAAATCATAACCAATGTGCCATAAATTCACAGCACATTGAAAAGAGAGAGACGAGGATATATAGCTTTACTTTTGCTCTAGATCAATCCTACAATACATCAACTGAAATCTTGATATGGTAAATTGTGGAAGGCACAAACAGGTTAAAAAGCCTTGGGCTGCTAGGGTTAGATAACCTGATGCAAATGACTGCACCAGTGGTGTTACTGAGGTTGTGTTCAAATATCAAATTTATCGACTTTGAGCAGTGGTTTCCTCTAAAGTACCAATCCAATGAAAATGAGTATACCATACCAAATGCAGACAACTCTAACTCGACAAATCACAGCATTAGAAATGAGTTTTGAGCTAATATCATACTGTCCTATCCTTGTTTGGTGTATTTGCAGGTAAAGAAGAATGAAATACTAAAGTTGAAGGCACATAATTAAGGCGGTCAGGTGGCCGGTTTTTATTTTCACATCAAAACAAAAAAATGGAAAGAGAACCTTGAGAAATGAAGGATGTCAATATGGTATAGGAAAAAAGAAGGCGGCCCTACTACTTGGCTCATGACTGAACTCTTCCCTGAAATCTGCACATTGCTAGAGGCCTTGAATTTTAGTCCACTAGACTATCATGTTACGCATCAAACAAGTAATTGGGTGTCCCACCATCTAGCTAAGAATGATTGTTTTGTTTTTAGTTTTGATGTATAAGTGGCTCTAGACACTATTATGCCCTTTCTAGTTGCAGATGTTCCGACTTAACAAAACTCCATTTGTCTATGAAAAATAAATCTGCACATTGCTTTCAGAAACACGCTTATGTGCTGAATGATAACCACGACAACATGCTAGGACCTTACCTGCCCAAATGAGAGTTGCCTTGCTTTCTGTATATCAACGCAGTCCCTCTTCTGCTGCATCCTGCAAGTAATGCCAAGACTCAATGTCATTTTTGTTGGTAACTTAGTTTTATTGAAGCAAACAATTACAGGATCCAAGGGACATATCCAGAACAAACCAACAAATGCAATAGGACTAGAACAACATTACAACCCACTAAACAAAACTCTAAAGTCCTGAGAACCAGAACAAAAGAAGCAAACACTTGGTTATAGCGAAAAGCCAAGAAAGCAGCAGACTTCATGAATCAGGGAACACCTTGGAGAAAAATCTTCCATTGCAAGCCTAAGAATCTTTTCTTGTCAGTCCTTTTCATTTGCTTCCAAGAGGCAATACAAACTCTAACCACATTGCTGAATAGCCCAGTCAACCTCTTCTTGCAGTGTAAGGCCTCTTCTATATAAGCCATCTTCCTATAGGAATGCATCCCAGACTCTAGCAAAATAGCGACAAGTGAAAAAAAAAAGTGGTCATTGCTCTCAGTTCCTTGGCCACATAGGTTACAACCTGCATCTGGGACAACTTTCTAATGTTCCAATATATCTTTGTTGGCAGCTTCGTTAAGATGGCTGTCCATTCAATCTTAGCCCATCTAGGTACATCATTAGCTAGGGAACCGAACCACACTTGCCCAAGGGACTTGAGGTGCGGGGGATCTGAATTGGGCTCAAGGACCAGTAGACTGAGTAAGACTCAATGTTCATCAGTTCTATAGAGATATTACGGCCAAAACTTCTTGGGGCTGCAAGTTTGGGGCCTAGGTTGCCTCAGATTTAAAGGGAAAAGGCAACGGGACACCTGACTGGATGGTGGAGGAAAAGGGAAGGGACTTATGGTCAGTACTGCAGCATGCCTTGCTTACTCTGCAATTCAAGGATTTCATTAATTCCCCCCTCAAAAAACAAGACAAAGAAGGACAAGTATTACTTGATCATGGGTTTAACCTTTGGTACAACTTTCAAGTATTTTTTTGGCATCTACGGTAGTTAAGTTCCTGTAGATCTATAACATTCAAGAATAAAATATAACAAAAGAAAGAATGCCGAATAGAATAACACTTGGAACACTATATAATACAACTCTTGGTATGGGTGTGGTAATGTATTGATGTACATGCCATGGGTGCCTAGTGGTGGTATGTGAGGAGGAGTTGCAGTACGGAAATGCCTTGGGTTGACACTGGAGATGTGAACAGAGAAGTATTATAGGGTTGATGTCCACATGCACTAGTAAAAGAGTGATAACAAAACAAGCAATATTTATCAGATAAGATTATTCATTAACATTCGATGATTTAATGTAAACATCACCGTAAGATAAGCAAGCAGCAGTAGTGCCCCCATCCTGAAGTAGAACAACAAAAGTTATTGACCAAATCACCCCTCAAAAAGAGTTCTCACTCACCTCTTTTCAAACCTCCTCGGCCTCCTTTGATGAGCTAGCATAATTAACCAGAACCTGTCATAGGAAGTTCAAAAATTCATACAGTGGGGATGACTGGAAAACTGCTCCACTGCTCATTTGGGCATCGCTTATCACACTGAGGTAATCTGAAGGGCAACATTAAACTTAATTCATAAACCAGAGTCGTAGAATCATGGTCATGCTCTCCCTGTGCTTCCCAACATAAGTTCTACTTTTAAAGAAGTCAGCCAAGCCAAGGCGAGGCTATAAAAATTATTTTACTGTCACAAACAGATAGGTATTTCGGAAGTGTTGGGCCCGGAGGTGCTCCCATGGATTTGGTTACACAATGCCACTCTCTGCGATCATTCTAAAAATGGACCTGCGGGTGTGATGTCAAATATCACAAAAGACTTAATTGAAACCCCTCCTACCACCAATGGGTTTTAGGAGAGATTGTGGAAAGCAGTCTGACAGGAAGTACCGAAGTACCTAGTTCTATAATTTTATAATTTTGTTTCCTTTAATTTTATTTAATGAATTGGAAACACAAAGAAGCCATTCATTAGTACCAATTGGCAAAACATGGAAATATTTGTAAGCAATATATATAAACTGTGTACTATATACAAATACAATACAAAAGAATAATTCAATTTTATTGAAGCAGTGTAAAAGAATGCAGGATTGAGTTACATTGCTTGGACACACAATGCCCGTCTAGGTAATCTATATACATTTGAAGAATATCAATGACAACACATCTAACCAATCATCTAACTAGCCTATACACACAATGCCTGTTCAAACTGTCGTCTAGCTAATCTATATACATTTCAAGAATATCAATGACAACACATCTAACCAATCATCTAACTAGCCTATACATCAATGATACATTCAAACAATGCGCAAACTAGACTAGACAGTTGAAGACATTCAGAAAATGGAATTCAAGACTTTGAAACACGTTGTCTCCATAACAATCTAGCATCGCGAAGCCGTTTTTCCTGGGAGAGTATTTTTGCCAACCTATCGAGATCACAAAAACTTGTATTAAAAAAGTGAACCAACTAAATGAGATCTTAAAAACAGAATAACATATTACGTTTTGCGAGAAAACTAAATTTAGTACCTCATGAGGGCCTCCTCGTTAGTGCCCTGGTTAGATGGTTCATATATACCAGTCTCTAAATTCACTCTTGAAACGGGCTTCTTCAACAATCCCTCACCAACTTTCACAAGTTTCTTTAAATTCTTCGTGGTTGCAATATCAACTGAAGATACTTGACCACTTAGTGTGTCATCCTACATGTTCATTTAATGAGCCCCGTGAATCAATAAACTGAATAAATAAGAATAATTGATAACAAACATAATAAACTTTTTTTAATAGTTTCCCATAATTGTTACTAATTGCGGATGAGAGCATACCTGTATTCGTAGGTAATTGTTTTCAGAGCGAAGGGCTTGGAAAGCTGTAGAAATGTGTATATCAACCATATCACCGCTCGCTCGAGTAAATGTATCCACTAATGGACTTGAACCCCCATTAACTAGCCACCCCAAAATTCCCCATTTAGCTGCCTTTTTTGCATCGTATTTCTCTTCGGTTTTTGCAGAACCAGTTCCGAGGGATAAAACCAAAAAGCGACCATATTCTACCGGCTTTATCGGGAAGAAGTCACTATTTCTGCGGTACATCTCTTTTGTAACTTCACCAATTGCCACTAAAGTCTAGACCAAGCAAAAAGGAAAAAACAAAGAAAGAAACAATTAGGAGAGAACTCTTAGCAAAGAAACAAAAATTATTTAAGTTTTAGATCGGATATAAGTACCGGATTATTAGCAGCTACTCCACCGTCAACGAGGTTGAATTCCCTTGATCTCCCCAAGTAGTCTTTGGTTTCAAAATAATGTGCTGGGAGATATGTTGGCGCAGCAGAGGTTGCGATGCATATATCTGATAATAAGGCATCTAGGCTTGGGTTTTTCTCCACCTAAAACAACAAAAATATGGTAAGCTAAATGCATATAATTCAAGAGTGCATATAGTACTATTAGTTTAGACATCAAAGGCAAAGATAGAAACCTCGTAGCTAGAGAAGATGGTCGGTTGGAGTCGCTTAATGTCAAACGTCGGCACCACAATTTTAGTCAATGTTTGGTGCAACCGGACGTTTCCCAGTTTTTCCTTAACAATTTGATGGAGATACTTGCCGTTGTATTTCGGTCCTGAGAGAGCTCTCAGTACTTTCGTAACATATGCAAATAGAGATCTGTTGTTCAAAAGAAGCTAGCATGTAAGCAAATTTCAGGGATTATAGAAAGATTAATTTAACTACTGAATGTATAAGAGATTGAATATTTTGTAAATCAAACTAATCACCTTTTTTGAGGGAAGATTTTAGGGCAGTGATCAAGATAGAAGGCCTTGATGTCTTTAGCAGCAAACAAAGGCCGGTTCTTTTCGTTAGGGGCAGTCAGCATGGCAGTTACAAGACCACCTGTGCTCGTCCCCGCAACCACGTCGAAATAATCTGCGATTCTAGCATCCTTACCGTCTAGTTTCTGCACGAGGGAAAACCCAACTTCAATGAGAACTTGCTAAATACTGGTAGTAACAATTAACCACAGAACATAAAACAGAGCACACTCTATGAAGCTTAATTTGTCCAGTGGACTGAAAATATGATTAAGTACTACAATTAAGTCATGTACACACAAGAGTTACTTTAATTTGTCAAGTGGATTGAAAATATGATAAGCAGTACAATTAGCCATGACACACCGGAGCTATTTATTTCATGCCAAATATGATAAGCAGTACAATTAGCCATGTATATACACGAGTTATTATTTCATGTCCATATTTTTGTGCTTCAAACTCTTATCCACCACATATTTGTGTGGGTTCTACACACTTTACGATTATT
The DNA here is from genome assembly GCA_019656275.1 of Rhododendron kiyosumense. Taxonomy (NCBI): domain Eukaryota; kingdom Viridiplantae; phylum Streptophyta; class Magnoliopsida; order Ericales; family Ericaceae; genus Rhododendron; species Rhododendron kiyosumense. The sequence goes on along the minus strand of BPLS01000393.1, from coordinate 382,410 downwards.
ATGATTCTAATAAAAATTTCAAAGCGTTGGTATGACGACGGCGACTAGTATTCCTAAAGAGATGAAATCGATGCATGAAAAACTACTCGTAAATATTGTAACCGATTTTGAATTCAGAACCAAATTCAACATCCTTGGATTCGCAGAAGAGGACTGGGGTGGACTGAATTTGGGGCTAAGCAGAATGGGCTTGAGCGGCCCACGTTTTTTGACTACCTGACTTAAGAAAGGTTAATAATGGGCTGGCTACTTGAATTTTGGCCCATCTTCTTTCAACTAAACTCTGCTCGGTACTTTATCTTTCAACTAGTGGTTTTTTGGGATTTTTTTTCGTTTTGTCCTTATTTAAATTTTTTTCAGTATTTGTTCGTGTTGTGATAATTTTTTTACCCCTATTTATTCGTCTTGACGAAAGGAATTGGAAAAATAATTTTTTTTTTTACTTTTACCCAAATATTTTTGAAAATATCCAAGATAAAACCTAAAAAGTCGGACAAATCAATAGGGGTAAAAAGTTTATTGTAAAATGAACAAACATGAAAAGAAATTTCAATAAGGACAACACGAAAAAAAAGGCCAAAAATCTCGTAATGGAACTTAGCCTAGTGGTGAAACAGCAGAAATGACTAGTCTAGTATTACACAATAAAATTTCACTTAAACGTAAAAGTGAAACTAAATAAAGAAGAGGAGAATTTTTTTATTTTTTATTTGTCAAAAAAAGAAGAGGAGAACTTGAAGATTGGTAAATACGAAAGTCAATAACTGAAACAATTGGTAAATATCTTTTTT
>BPLS01000393.1:354985-366619 GCA_019656275.1 Rhododendron kiyosumense | reverse complement strand
TCTTTAGGCACGAACTATTTTACAGAAAAATATTTTTTAGTAGAAAAAAGTTGAAGTTGTGCGTCCTGCAAATTTTCTGATAACTAAGTACACAGAAAGTTACATAAAAGTTGATTTTTCTCATTTTTTTATATCATTTCCGTACAACCGAACATGGCCTTAATTTGAGTAGCCATATGATTGCGACACATTTGTGGTGAAATTTTTGTTTTTAAATTCGAATTACCTAATAAGTTTTTTATCAAGACAAACATGCATGTTTCATTCATCTCATTACCGTTGACCAAAGAAAATGAGACCTGTACGGAGAGCTCATTATATTGATTATTTGTGTTATTCAAATGAATGTGGGATGTTAGAGGATATTGAGATACCTATGAAGGAAATATTATTTGGTGGTATCGGGCACTGTCGCTGCAAGTGGCAGATTCAGTTATTTCGTACAAGGGGCAATAAATATTACCTTGAAAGTTTTTTCATAGTCAAACACAATGCAATGATAAATAACACAATCACAGAAAAGAAAAGTGTACTAACTTAAAATTAAAGATGTTTGTAAATAGAAGCCAACAAATTAGATATATCCTACAGTTTTTATGCACGTATGGTTTTAGAGCAGGCTCATTATGAGTTTTAACAGTAAAAAAGCTCCTAATTGTAGGATAAATCAGTGATTGTGGAGTCTTTCTTTGAACTTTTTGAGATTGTTAATTACATGCATGTATGGAAAATTAAAGGGGCACTAGAATTATTTATAAATGCCAAATGGGAGTTCATAATTCATACACTAATATTTGGGGGTTTAAGAGTAATAATCAAAAGTTCAGGGGTCACATGTTAGAAAATCCGTCCTTGATCAAGATTTGGAGATGCCGCAAAACAACACCTTGTAGAGCATTCGGGCCATCCAAAAATGTTTTCAGCGGTCTGGATTGAAAACGAACTCTTCAAGAAAAAGATAACTCTTTCCTGGAAGTGTTTGCTTTCAATCCGGACCATTGATTGCCGAGATGGACGATCCGGATGCACATTGCAAGACATTCTACAGGAAGCTGTTTTTCAGTATCTCCGATCCCCCTGATCACGTGACGTCCCAACACTTTTATCTATGGACTTTTTTTTTGTGCCAATATTGTATAGTTCGCGAGGGTTAGTGGGATGTTAGTCAACAAAAATTCAGAGGTTATCTATAGCTTTGAAAATCTTAAACTCTGTCCCTTGTGGGGCTCGAACCTAGGCCACTATGGAGAAGGATATGAACTTTAGTTCATCTATGGACTTAACACATGTATAGTGAATAAGGAGTTGAGTTTTGTTCATCATTCACTTAAAAGAGAGTGAACAATTTTTTTCTTTCTATTGATTGAAATTGTGTGAATTATATTACAAAGAAATGTTATGCTTACCACAAAATATATTATAAAGGTGAGACCTACATCATTTTTAACTAATAAAAAAAAGGATAATATTTATTATCTTTTAAAAAAGATGAATGAAATTGCACTCGTGAATAAGAGATTTGGGACACAACGTGATGCGCTAAAAAACCATTTGAATAATAAAGTGGCCCAAAACAGACATTCACGTGGAGCCAACTCCTGAACAAACCCAAGCGCACATTGTGAGCACATGGCATGTAGGCTGTAGCGCTGTTTAAGGTACAGAGACAGAACCTAGGTTTGCGTAATCAACACCACGCGCACACTGGCCCACGATTGGATACTTTCGAAATACCATGTCGAAGGATTTGGAATGCTGCAGGGCACTTTCTGTATTGCATTTGGCAGGACATAATAACGATTGTCCACGAGTGTTTTCAACTATCTGAATTTAAAAATAAACCCGTTGCTGTATAGGATTTCTGATTCCCATGTGGCATGGTCATGTTGTATTTTTTAGAAATAAAAGATCGTTATCACACAACGTGAGGTCTCTTTGTCTCCCAACTATTCAATAAAAGTTAATAATAATGTCCATGTGGCATTATTTGTCGCTATGTAAATTGTTAGAGTACTACGGGTTTTTTTTTGGATAAATAAGTAAAGTGACTTATTTGTTGATTTTTGTCTTTAGTCCAAAAAAAAAGACTTATTTGCTGATTTTTGTTTTTATTCTAAAAAAATTAGATTTTGATAATAATTTTTTATTTCATTTTTTAGATTTCTCTCGTTATGACAAAATAATAGTTCACAAAAACTTTTAAAAAAAATTGCGAAAAATTTAACAATAAAAGCCAAATGAATTACTACTCCGTACTATTTATTTTTTAACCAAAAAAACCCCACACCACTTGGTACTCCGGATACTCCCACTCGCACAGTGAAGTTAAAAAACGAACAAATCACGGATGGCCATCTAATGTGCTGTCGGAAAGTGCAATCCACAGTCCGGATGCACCCACCTGGCACCCTCGTATTGGATACACGTCACATCACAAACCTCAACGACAAAACAAAAACAATAAAAAATACTCCAATAATATTCGAGTAACGGAGGATACAAAGAAATTACAAAGGATTCCGAAAAAAGCAATCAATGGTTAAGATTTATTTTGATGATTGAGTTTCACATATTAAAGTAAATCTCAACCACTAGTTACTTTTTTTGAGATAAATTTTCTCTGTCTATAGCATTTTTGATAATTTTCTCATCATCACCGCACATAGAATGTGTAGCTTAAACGTACTCCATGGGTACACCATTTGCATAACGCGTAATGTGAGATCCATCTCGCAGTCTCATTGGAGTACAAATTATCTGAGCCGCTCAATTTGTCCGAAGTATTTTTTTTAAAATTTTTGTGAAAAATTAGTTCAGCCAAATATCGGTAAGAAATTGATCAACAGAAAATTGAGCAAAAACAGGTCAAGCCCTTATTGATATGCATTTTTCACAAATATTTTTCAAAATGCATTTTAAATAAATTGAACGGGTTCGATCATTTACGTGGAACTTCGAGATAGTCTCACAAACGCAGTGTTCATTTGGCGTACACCAAACAATGTACCCAGTTTTATTGAGCTTTAAATACCGGCTCGTGTCAAGGCGGCTCAACCGCACAAGACACCTGTCGCCTGCTCCGTTGCGCCAACCGGCGAACGTGAAGAAGCCTCTCTCTCTCTCACCTCCTCCTCACACTCTCTCTCTCTACAGTCACTGTTTCTACAGCCCATAAGAAAATTATAAAAGGTACTCCATAATAGTCCCTCTCAGTATTCAAGTTCAATTATATGATTATTGTTTATGGTAGACCCAAATTCTAAGTGTTTTTGTCTTCAATCTTCGTTTGTTGATTGGGTTTCAAAATTCTGTCATCTGATCTGATTTCGCATGCGAATTACATCATGGGTTGTTGTTTCACAGCAGAAAAATTTAGGGGTTTTGCCACTTCTTCTTCTTCTTTCTCTCTCTTTAAAAAAATAAAAATAAAAATTCATTCTGTGTTGATTTTTGAGGCTTTTTGTGGGTCGTGATCTGGGATTCGGAGTTGGTTTTCAGTGAAATTGAGTTTGATTACAGCTCCATATTATTGTGAGTGTACATGGATGTTTGAGTTTGTTTATTTCATACAAGTACTTTAGATGGAAATTGATTGTTGCTTTTCATGGGAATTTTTTTTGGTGAAAGAGTAACAAATTCATTGATAATTAAGAGGATGAAATACGAGAAACAGACCTTATAGCAAGACGGTCAGAACAAAAACCAAACAACCAACAAAAATGAGAGCGCCTGTGCGCAAAATTGGAAGCAACGGAATTGACTTCAAATTATGGGAAACCATCACCAAAATCGAAAAATATTAGAACTACGAAAATCTAATTGTTACGACGATTTAAGATGTATAAGTTGGATCTGATGTTGCAAAGCACCAGGGTATAAACTGCCCTGTGCATCTATTTACAACATGAATTAAGAGACCTATTTGCATCTATTGCAACAAGTCTTGTTTAATTGTTTGTACTTTGTACTACTGGTTTGTACTAGTATGATTCTTGATGGGTTTCCTTTGAAATTGGTATCTAACAAGTTCACCATTGATTTCAACCTAGAATTGCAGCTGATGGATCTTGGATCTTTCTTTTTTTTTAGAGCTAACCGGATATCCGGGCCAGCTTGCACGCACCTCATGGATCTCTTGTTTCGTCTTGGTGGGTTTTGGGTTTAACATGATAGGGAAAGTTGTTGAGTTTGTGTTTATTTTTTTCCAATTATTTTCTTGTGGCTGTTTCTGCATTAGAGTGGAAGACATGCAAAGACTTTTCGTATGATCAAAGTATGAAATTCCGGCGGATCAAAAAAAAAAAAAAAAGTATGAAATTCCATTTTTGTGGGTCCCTAATTTGGTTCTTTTAGTGTTTTTCCTATGTAGGAAGTTCAGTGTTTTGAGATATACTAATTCATCTGACCCTTTTCTTGATTTTTCCATTTGTGGGTCTGAAACAGCAAAGCATAGAAATGAGGGTTCCATTTGATCCAACTTTGAGTGGATGAACACTTGGGACAGCTGGTTTAGCACCTGACAGTACTAATTAATTGCTTGGATACATAAGAAAATCTTTTTTGTGTTCTTGAATGATGGGATCCTACATGAATTTTAAGAACTTTGTCGAGCCAGAGCCAGAGCCAGATGTCAACTTCTCATTGGTCAGACAGTCTTCCATATTCTCTCTGACCTTTGATGAGCTACAGAACACTTTGGGTGGAACTGGAAAGGAATTTGGGTCAATGAACATGGATGAACTGTTAAAGAACATTTGGACAACCAACGAGACTCAATCCGCGGCACCCTCTTGTGCCCCTGGCGCGAATTTACAAACACAAGGATCGCTATCTTTGCCTCGCATGCTTAGTCAGAAAACCGTGGATGAAGTATGGAGAGATTTGTTTAAAGAAAGTACTGGTGCAAATGAGGGGAGCGGTGGTGGTGGCAGTGGAGGAGGAGGAGAAGGAAGAGTACATTTGCCGCAGAGGGAGCCGACTTTGGGAGAAATGACATTGGAGGACTTTTTGGCACGAGCAGGTGTAGTCAGAGAAGATGCTCAAGCAATTAGCAAGCCAAGTCATGGTGGATTTTTCAGTGAAATATCACAGACAAACGGTAATAACAAGGGTCTGAGTCTTGGGTCTCGGAAATCAGCTCGAGACAACGCACTTCCAGCTAATCAGATAACGGGAAATCATAATTCAGTGGCTAATCCACAGCCGCAGCCACTTTTCCCCAAGCAAGCAACTGTGGCTATTGCCTCTTGTATGCCTTTGGTAAGCAATGCTCAGCTGGCTGTTGGAATGGTAGATCCTTCCATTGACAATTGTGCAGTCCAAGGTAGTTTCGTACAAAGTGAAGGTGTACAAGGAAGGAAATGCGGTGGTGTGATTTTCGAGAAAGCAATCGAGAAAAGGCAGAAGAGAATGGTGAAAAATAGAGAGTCTGCTGCGAGGTCACGGGCTCGAAAACAGGTGAGAATATCGTTATACACACTGAAATAATTTGTCTGTTTTTAAACTTCTTAGTTTGCTTTTATAATTTATGTAGTACTTTCTACAAGTTTGTCTTTGGATTCTTAAGCTCATCAATTGGGTTTTGTGGATTAAGATATGGGTTTTGGAGCTCATTCATAGAAAGGGCTAGTATTATAGCCTTGGCTGTTTGCGAAAAATGGCTATAAATGGTGTGAAGGGAAACCAACAAGGGGCCTTATATTGTTGATGTGCTGGTTAAGTCATCCTTGAAGAAATATAATAGCCTCAAAGTGCAGCATTTGAGTTCTTTTCTTTTTACAATTTGACCCTTCAACGAGATGCACTTGGGATCAACTTCTGTAGACATTTTCCCTCGTTGGTCTGAGATTAATATGGTGGCAGAGAGGAGAATCCATTTTCTAAGTTGAAATAAAAATCAAGATGAAATCGATTTACATACATTATTTTTGCAATAACGGTTAGCTTGATATGGAATTGATATCAACAGGGTTGGAAAAATCGGAAGCTCTAGAAGCATTGTTGGACGGCTATGACATAGTCACGTAGAATAGTGTGGTAACTCAATAAATGCATACCCATCGAAGTATACGTACATAATTCTAGAAAAATAAAGAAGGCACATGCTGCGAAATATAGATGTAAACACCCAAATGTGACAAAGATATGAGATATTACTTTCTGGGAAGAACAAGGTAATGGAGCATACGTCTTTTATTCTGAACAGCTGAATATTTCCATATCAGACTCTAAGGAAATGCAAAAAATGAATATAACATGTCAGCAAAAAAAGAAAGAAAGAGAGATGGTTTCATAGTACAGCAATAGGTCCATTCATGAATTCGTTTTTTTTTTTTGTTGTTGTTGTTGTTGAAACACTTTTCGAAGTTTGCTTGGTTTCTAAACTGATTTAGTTTATGTCTTTGGGTTTATGACAGGCCTATACTTTAGAATTGGAAGCAGAAATTGAAAAGCTAAAAGAAATTAATCAAGAGTTGCAGAAAAAACAGGTATGTTAGTAATGACAGTCATTACTATGGATCTTTTGAAGTGTTATTTCGAAATGTGAGGTTGTGACAAACATTTTTTTTTTTTTTTTGTGCTATCTTTATTGCAGGAAGAAATTGTGGAGATGCAGAAAAATCAGGTACATGCCCTCTTTTACTCTATTAGTTGCCTTTACCGAAAAATCATTGTTGTTGATCCAGAGGAGTGGTTAACCCCTACAAAAAATCAAGGGGATAGACTCGGAATCCCCAAATTACAGACCCAGGGCCAGCTCAAACAATCCAATCCAAGAAACACGAAATTACAGTCTTGGAGCGAACTAGGAAGCAAGAAAACTAGGAGGCAAGTGCCACTCATCTCTAATCTTAACATGAGCAAAGGCAAGCCCTTAGATCATTTGCAACTCTATGAAACACCATTTCAGAATCGGAACCCATAGACTGAAAAATACGATTATTTCTTTCCCTCCGCAAATGGTAAATGGAAGCAGGTAGGCCCAGTTCAAGTACTATAACAGACAAGGAAGACTTAGCCCCAAAAGCCGGACATTATGTAATTGCCTCACCCAGGTTTAGAGGGAACCAAGAACCACCACATTTTCCTCAAACCTGACCCCAGACTGCAGCAGAAAATTGGCACTCAAAATACAAGGGGTTATGTGACTCTGTTCCCCATGACAAAGAACACAGTTATCATCCACAGTAATCCCCAATCCCCATTGCAGGATTCTGTCCTTGGTGCTGAGGCGACCATGGCAGACCAACCATTCAATGAAGGCCCACCTAGGGACATGCTTTGTACCATATGAAAATACAACAAATTCGAAGGTTTGCTAATTCACAGCTATTAGTACCCATGGGGACTCATTTACTGATTACTAGTACAATTTTGAAGTTCTAATGGCACGGGTTAAGAGGACTATTTTTAACATCTCTACATCAGTGTTCAGACTGCATCTTTTGCAAGTAGCCACCATTATCTGGACTTCTGTAACAAAACTAACTCGAACAGAAGTTTTCCCGTCATGCTGATTCGTTTACTCGAATGAAATGCATAGCATTCTTTATATTTAGTTTCAATTTTATTTAACTCTTCTAATCATTTTTGCTACATAGTGCTTTGCCTTCTGTTGATCACACCAAGAGGCTGCCATTGGATTACTCATTCTATAAAAAGACCTTATCCATTGGTTGTAATCATCTGGGTATGGTCAGTGAAATTACATGGGATCAAGCCACCTTGTGTGTGTTCGTCTGAATATGCCAAAGTCACTAGGAATTCAGGAAAAAGAGTCGACAACTCCTTGTTAATGGAGAATACCTTAAGCTAGTATTTGACAGCATGCATTATTGTTTGTTGCACAGGCAGTGGACACGAGAAATATGCGATTGAGAAGTAAGAGTCAATGCTTGAGAAGGACACTGACAGGCCCCTGGTAAAGTATATAGAAATGGGAACAAGTTGAGGAAATGTAATTAAAATAGCAGAACATAGTTTGAGCTTGAGTTGTATTAGAGGGTTGTTACCAGAATTAGAGTGGACAGCCAATGCTTGAATGCAGAAACCTTGGCCATAGTCAGGTGAAAGGACTGAACAGCCTCTTGTGCTGATTCAAAGTTTCAAACCTTGTATGTACAGAAGCAAAAGAGTGTAATGTGCTGTATAATATCGTACCGGGATTGAATTTCACCAGGAGATTAAAGTGTCCTATTTGTGTAATCTCTGTTTGCTTCTCCATTTGATTGCTAATGGCAGTTTTGGATTTATGAAAAAAGATCTTCATTTTTGTGTCCAGTTCCGAACTTGTTGGATTTTGGACCACCAAATGGAGATCAGATTACAAACTTTGCAGTTTCGGTAGGGACCATTTAAACAAACATCGTGAATATTGGGGACAAAATAGACTCAATGTTTTTATTGGGGACCAAAGTGTATCTTCGGTAATACATCGGGGATCAACATTAATATTAGGCCTTATTACAATTTGATTCACGTTTTTTTTTTTTTTTGTCAATAAGAATATGAATATTTATAAAAATTTAACATAAAGTAACAAAAATTCAGACTATCATAATCTCAAATAAATAAATTAGGTCAAACTCGTAAAGTTTGGCTCGTGATGGGTTTTTAAGGTAAATGTGTGTATTTTGCATATTGGGATAATAATTTAAACCATAAATAGTGTACCTTTACGTTTTTTCACATTCTCTCTCCGAATGGTTCTTCCATTTTTTGTTCTCTACATTTTGATTAAAGGAAGAGGTTGTGTTGACCAATTACAAGAACACCGAATTAAGTGACTGCTCAATTCACTACAACGTTTGGTTTCTACGGTGATTATCCACTGCTCAAAGTTGTTTCTAATATAAATTGAATCCACATATTAATACGTTATGTTCACAAAAATATGTTGTAATCTATGTGTTTTCAACTTCTTATTACAATTCCCTCAGTTTATAGTTAGAGTTTTAGATCTGATTCTACACTACGTACGATATTCCATTCCGGCCCTCACTAGCTCTTCGCTTGGTTGTACAAGGAGGATGCCCGAGGGGGCTACTTGTTGGTCATCGATCGATCTGGGCATGGTTCTTCAACGGAGCCATCCTCAGGGATTGCCTTCCTCTCAGAGGGAATTTCCGTCCGTGATAAAAAAACTTCCGTCATGTGTCAATGTCACCAGGATGAATTCCCTTAGATTTTGAGGCTTCTAGGTGTGTTCGCATGGTTTGCACAGTTTTAAAAACCTCGTCAAGTCGACCAATACAAATGAAAAAACAGAGTTCAGTGTTATAGGCTGAAATTATATATTCGGGATAGATGCGGTGCGGTGTATGGTGGAATACATAAGAGAAGAATAATGATTCAACATACCGATCCATTAATGAATCAACGTGTCTTAAAAATTGAAAGAGGCACGGCATTTGAGAAGTGTGTACTTGCGTCTAAGATGATTGCGTCGTGAGCCCTCTTTGGTCGGGAACGACCACAAAACTGCGAATGCTCATGTCATTGATCCCCCAACTTTGAATGAGCCAAATTCAGCCGGAATAAATCGAAATGTTATGGACGTTCAACTTGTCAGCATTCCGCTAACAACTTTGAATGAGCCAAATTCAGCCGGCAGGTACCTTTTCCTGCAATAAAATTTTGCTAATCATTTTCAAACAATAATCTTCCCTTTCAACCAAAAACCAGGGACGAAATCAGGATTTCGCAAAAGCGGGAGCCGAATTATGAACAACAAGATTTTGAAATTTCAAGGTTGAGAAATCTGATAGTTTGTTTGGTTGAGGTTCTGAGCTAGGGAGGTTTTTCGGGTAGTAAGTGGAGAGAGAAAGAGAAATGAGATTAATAATTGAAGGAAAAACTTATGGGAGATCGTAGCACCGAGAGAGAAATTGGCTTTTGAGACCCAAAATGAGCACATTTTTAGAGGATTTAAATGTCTAAGAGTATCCACGATGGCATAACTAAAAGTGATAGGTTTTTAAAGTTAACAATGTTGGTACGAAATATGGCTCACAATGCTATAATTAAAATTAACAACCTCTTTAGAAATAATCAAATTTTAGACTTTGAATAATCAAAACTAACAATCTTTTGCCAATAACCAAATTTAATACAGTAAATATTACATTCTCAATGAAATACACACATCATTACAAAAAAAAAATGTTCTCTCTCTTCCATCTCCCCCCTTCCCCCTTTTCTTTTTCTTTTTCTTTTTCTTTTTCAACAATGTTTTCAAAAAACATATTTCACTATTTTTTAAAAATTGTTTTAAAAAAACTGTTTTCCTCCAAAAATTGTTTTTTAACTGTTTTAAAAAAAAACTTTTTATACAAAACAAATTGTTCTTTTTTCAAAAAAAAATTTTGTACAAGAAAATATTTTTTTCAAAATATTTTCTTATATAAAAACTATTTTTTCAAAAACCGTAGTTACACAAAAGCTGTTTTTCTTTAAACTTTTTTTTTTAAAGTTTTGAAAAAAGTTCAAAAATTATTTTCTATTTTAAATAATTTTTATTAGTCTCAAAATTATTTTAGGAAAAACTATTTCCTATGTTCACAGTTTTTAGTTTTTTTGTAATTTAAAAAGGTGATGTGGCAATTTTTGGTTATTTAATTTTGATTATGTCATCGTGGACCTCTACATTGTTAATCTTAACAATCTCTTAAATGGATAATCAAAAGCTGATGTGGCAACTTTTGGTTATCCATTTTTGATTATAGCATTGTGGATAACACACAACATAAAATACAATATTTAGATATTCTTGACAAACAAAAAAAAAATTCTAATATTAATATTTTAAAAAAAACTGAAATAACGCGGAAGCCGTGGCCCCCATATGCCGCAAGCTAGCTTCGTCTCTGCCAAAAACCACAGAATTGTTTTGTTGTTTAATCCGTAGAAGCTACCATGGAACATGTGAACGATCAAAGATCAAGCAACTGATCAAAAGACAATGATTTCCGATGGCCATCCAAATAACAGTACTTAGTCTTACTGACAGAATCAGAATTTCAATTAGGGTAATTTGGTAATTTCACATAGGATAAAGACAAAAAATGAAGTGCCAATGGCTAAATATTTAGTGCCAAAATCACTTTCCTAAAAATAATAGAGGAATTTGTGTTTAAGTGGGAATTAGGAAAGAGATCCTTAAAAACCCTATATTTTTTTTACCGTTGGAACACAGAGATCTCCCCCTTCAATTAATATCCCAAACAAATCAAAATTGATCCTTAAAATCCCTATATTTTTTTACCGTTGGAACACAGAGATCTCCCCCTTCAATTAGAGTATCCCAAACAAATCAAAATTACACTCTGCTTAGTACGTAAAACTTGACTTACAAGTAATTCTTCTTAAATTCGGAAACTTCACTCCCAAGTATTCATTCCACTGATAACTATCCACATATTTGCCCTCCAATTGGTATTGGTATTGGTATCCCCAACAAAATCCAAATTAGATTCTCTGAGTTCTAACTACTACTGTACGTACTTCCCAATTCTGAAACTTCACTCTCAAGCTAGGCTTACACTTAATGTGTGTATATATATATTGATGCAATCATATTTAGAAACTTTAGTTAGTTTTGTTTCCAAATTAATAGTGTAGGTATATATACGTTGG
>BPLS01000393.1:292131-324985 GCA_019656275.1 Rhododendron kiyosumense | reverse complement strand
AAGTGTGCCAATGATTTTCCCATTGATTCAAGTTCTGAATTCAGAGCATGGAGCAATTTTTGTTGAGCTGCATCTTTTGTAAGATGTTGCCGAGAGACATAATCTTCTGCCATGTCTTCTTGAAATTTGAAAAACAGTTGTCTTGGATTTGTTGGAGCACAGTGAACAAGTATTGTACAAAAGAGTTGTCTGAGTGACGTTGGCATTTGATACATACATGCCTCCTGCATGCAGTTCTCATTACTATTATCATCTTCCACTAGACCAAGCACAATGGCTGCTTCCCTATTAGAGCAAAATTGAACTCCATTGACAGTTCTTAGATGCTCATATGATGTTGGCGCAGGAATATGTGTAAGCAATAATCTTAAGTAGTATAGCTCTCCTTGATTAGGATTTGCTGTGACAATTCTACCGATTACCTCTTCACGTTGCCTCATCTTCCACATTTTGGGTTGGGCTAGCCATACAAATTTCTCTGGAAAATTCTTGTAAAGCAGATTAGCAACTTTTGCTTCTTCATCATAGGTGTTCATCCAAAAAAATTGGGTTAACATGGTTCTGGAGAAGTAATCACTATCAGCTATAGTTTCAAGATTCGTATCATCTTTGAAATTGATCAGCTGACATCCTTCTAAGTGGAGCTGTAATGTCATGACAGCAGGATGCATTTCAAATAATGGGAACCTATAAATTCTCCACATAGCTTCTGGTGGTGATATCCATCTTGCAGACTGGAACTGTTCTATTTCATCAATATCTTCATTTGGTTTTGTGCTAATCAATTTGTATATGATCTTATCATGGCCCTTGTAAATGTACTTGTACAAATACTTAACAGCTTTAATTGTTGAACAGATTTCAACGTTAATATGACAATCAAAGCGAGCCAAAAGATAAGGATTATAGGGAACAACCCATCTGTTACTTAGCATGTGTCCCCTTACCAAAACTTCGTCATTGTTTTGGCGTCTTCTATACGTTGGATATCCATCCTCAGTAATCACTGTTTCTGAACAGTAGCTTCTTGGATAGTGATACTTGCATGATCCATTCTCCATGCATGATTTCTTCATGTTTAGGGCACCACAAGGACCGTGCATCATATGCTTAAGAACCATAGCATATAGGTGCGGCTGTTCTTCTCTATTTGGTATTTCAGCGGAAATGAAAGCATCAAATTTCTCAGTCGCATTTAACTTGTATGGGTTTTTCAAGATAATTAGTAAATGCACATGCGGCAGGCCTCTTTTCTGGAACTCAATAACATAAGTGTATGCTGCAACTGCTCCAAATAGCTCTTCTTTAATAACTTCTTTCCGTAGTTGCTCAAATTTGCTTTTAAAAACTCTCACTAACAAATCTAGCCTATTCTGAGCTTCCTCATGAGGCTTCAATTCATTTTTTATTTCTGGCCAATTTGGATTGCAAGTCATTGTGAGAAATAAGTCAGGCTTTCAATACTTCTCAACTAATGCCATTGCATCTAGGTATCTCTTTCGCATATCACGTGGGCCGCCAACGAAGGATCCTGGTAAAACAATTCTTTTCCCTACTCTTGAACCTTGGCATTCACCTTGATTGACACTATCAACGATTCCTTGGTATAGATCAGCTCGGATTTCTTCTTGTTTGTTTCTGAAATAATCCAGCCTTGATGTCTCAATCTTGACATACATATCGACAACAAATTGTTGTAACAGGCGTCCTGATTGGAGTAGTATTTCATTCGTTGATGGCCTAATCTGGAAACGATATGCGTAGAATTCACGTGCAGAGACCATGCTATCTTGATTATCAGTTCCTTTGTACACTGAAAAGAAAGAAAATTAAGTTAATAAGTTAAGCAATACGGATTTTGTTTTGATTTTGAATATGAATGATTATGTGAACTTAAATTCCTTACCTGCTGCTTCTGTAGCAATTAGGTCTTCGGCTGTTTCAGCATGACTTGCTAGTACTGTACTATGCCCTGCTGATGTAGTGGACTGACTGATTGCTTTGATTTTTTTTATGCCGCGATGCCATCCAGGTTCACCAAGGGGAAAGAGTAAAGGATATTGGAGTGAATCATAGCAACCATAGTAGTATTGAATTCTTTGACTATGACCATCGTGTTTGTGGACTCTTATTTCTCTTTCTCTTAATTCAGCACCACTTTCTGTGTCAGGCCAAATTGCAGCAACCTGGGAGACTACAGGTATTTGACTCGTTGTATGTTGGACCTTTGGATTAGCCTTTAGTTTAATGTCACAGCTTTCAAGGTCTGGTACTTGAGCCAAACTTCTGAAAAATCTTGAGTACGGATTTGCATGAAGCAATCGAATTAACTTCTCAAACATTGGTACTTGTAGCTTATCTTTTGAGCCTTTTCTATGATCGACTTCATGCTCCGTGTCATAGAAATAAAGCTGCAGGAATGATGGCGTCGGACCGGAAGGCAAAAGGCTATTTATGTAATGACATATTTGTCCTTGAACTCTGAAAGTATATATTCCATTAACACGACGTGCAAATTCAGGATTGAGGTGGACACCAAAGGAGGTGAACGCAAAGGCTTCATTGTATGGCTTAACATATTTCAAAAAATGAATTGATTGAGGAGTTGTACCTTGATACAGCTCAAACATTTCATTGGGTATCATGGTTGGATACAGATTCACCTCACCTTTTGAACAACAGAATCGAACAGATTCATAAGGGAATTTTTTTGCACCACAATTCAGACACTGTGCCTGTGGGAGGAACTTATATGGTTCTATTGGTATTATCCGTTCTTGTGTTGTTAGGGCAGGCATTAACGTACCATCTGTGACACCTATATAATAAGGTGGAAACAATACGTACAAGACACTGGAATAAAATATTGTCTAGCTTTATATCATATTAAAAAAAAGAATTTAAAGGGTTACCTATTGAGACGTCATAGAGCATACCTATATGGCAGGGAACAAAATTATATTAAGACTAAGTTTTCAGAGTATACTTTTTATACAGAAATGTGTATAGGAAAAGTTTTGATATCATACAGAATTGGTTGCTGTCGGTATCATTTGGCTGACGAGAGGAACCTATACATAAAGATGGTATTCAAAGAGAATATGAGCATAAGTTCTTTCATACTTATGTTAGATAAACACTCACAAAGTGACTGTTGGGATTTATCCCACATTGGTTAATTATCTCCTCCTAAACTAGTATATGAGCCTGGGCAGCCTCTCCACTCTTTGCCAATTGGTTTGGAGTTGGATACTTTAACATGGTATCAGAGCTAGGCTTTCGGAGGTTTTCCCCTTTGTTTGTGCCATAGTTGCACTTTATTTCATTATGATCCGTGTGTTCCGGATCCTTTGTTTACCTCTCCACGTGCGAGTCAGGGGTCGCACGTGCGGGGGAGTGTTGGGATTTATCCCACATTGGTTAATTATCTCCTCCTAAACTAGTATATGAGCCTGGGCAGCCTCTCCACTCTTTTCCAATTGGTTTGGAGTTGGATACTTTAACAGGATCTAGTTTTTCGTCTATGTTACTTACCGGCTTGGTCTTCCTGAATAGAATATTCTGTAATGAATTTGTTGAAATTCCGAGTATTTCTAGCTTCAGAACTCTCAAAAACTAATTGGGAATTTCTGGTGTCGGCTATCATTTCTTCAGTCACTATATCTACAGCAACGAGTGCTTGTTCTGCCTGTTTTTTTTCCCAGTACAAAGCTCTTTTCCTTGCATTGATTTTATCCTTTTCTTCTCGTGAAAGTTCAGAGTATGGTACACTTCGGCATTTGTTCTTACGCATATTTGGTGTTAAGCTGATGAATTCTCTGATGGAACTGCAATAAATTTATTTTTTGTATAATTTTTTTGTATCTATGATTATCTATTTATCTAAGATTTGTTTATCTAAGACAGAAGGGACTATTACGCGCAGTAAATATGAAGAATTGTAATAAAAATGCAACAAAATTAAATGAGGTGAAAGTAGCTGTAGCAGAATCAATATGAAGATAACATACCTGAAGCATCAGATGTTAGGAGAATGGAGAGGAGAGTTGGTGCGCCAAAGAACGGTAAAGGCAGCAGTGTGAGGAGATCCTAAGATGAGTACTCGAAGCAAAGCATAAGTTTAATTGGTGCACAATTTTACTTTCCTTTTTGAGAGGTAATCTAATTTTCAGAGAAGCGGTGGTGATAGCTTTGAAAAAGAGAAGCTAAACTAACATTGGTTAAACCCATGTGATCTGTAGTCAGGTTACAGAAATTGGAAGTCTCTAGATTTGTTTGTTTTTATTTATGCACAATACCCGAAGAAGAACCCAGATAAGGAGACCCCCATTTTTTTAATTTTATTTGTAGATGTAGAAAACAGCTCTCTCTCATTCTCTCCAAGCAAAAGTCTGTACATGAGCACGGGAAGGCGTGCGCAAAGACGTAATTACCCCCACTGGCATAACAAGGGCTCTTCAATTGAAGGATATAATTGGAAAAATTGGGCCAAAAATTCCCCACCAATTTAGTCTTCTTTTAATAACAGGGAGGATATAGGCCCCGTTCCACTTTCCCTTCCTTTTTAAAAAGTTCTTTTTTTCCAAATTTCAAACTCAAATATGATGCAAATAAAAAATAATTTTTTAATTTTTTTTGCACCGTATAAAAGATCTCAATGAGATCTATCAAACAAGATCCATATTAATAGAAAAATTATTTGCGTAAATACATGATTTTTGACCTTGAAATTTACCTTCCTTTTCTAAAACCCACTTTTTCTAAAACCGGAACGGCATCATAATCAAGTCCAAGATCCGCATAAATCTTTGGCCTTTAGCGACGAATTCTTTTCTAAGGCCATTAAAAGCCAATTATTTTTAAAGTTAATAATGTTGGTGTAAAATATGGTTCACAATAGTATAATCAAATTTAGCAACATTCTTAGAAATAATTAAATTTTGGACTTTGAATAACCAAAATTAGCAACCTTTTTCAATAATAAAAATTTGTTGACCCCAACCCACATAAGTTAACTGATTCCAAAATTTGTATACAGGTGTGTTTCAACGGATCTAAGGGTTCTATAGTGCACCCTTGTGTAGTGCATGTGTAGGACGGTACACAGTCGTCGATTTCATCAATCAATGGTTCAGATAAAAAATCAATTACGACTGATAAACTAGTCATAATTAAAAATCATACCTCAACCATTCATTGTCAAGATTGATGGCCTGTGTGCGCTCTACAGGGTGCTTTGTAGGGCCTTGCACTATAGGATATCCCAATTCGTGTTTCAATAGGTATTTTCTTCTTCTTTCATTCGCCTGCTCTATATCTTCTTCTCTTCATCCATAAACTGTTTGACGCAGCAAAATTCACAAGAGACTAGTTAGCATACTAATCCAAACGAGATAAACAACTCGAGTTCATGAGCAAATCTTGCACACAAGGAAGAAAGAGAAAACTCTGCAATATTATTGATAAAAGCTCCATAATTGATAACTTACACTCCTATTTATACTAGTAGGAGTCCTAACAATAAGGTAACTACTTAAAACAGAGACCAAGCAAAACAATACTTGGAAACCAAGACTAACAAAATTAAAAGACTAATAGGAATATGCCTAAGCAAGTGGCATTAAAAGGGGAATTCCTAAAACGAATAATTCCTAGAATAAATTTCCATAAAATTAAAATCTCCTAAATTCTTGTCCTACATCAATCTCCTTTCTTCAAAAGAACTCGACCTCGAGTTCTCATTGGAAATCTGCCATCTTCCGTGCCAAAGAAATAACTACTTAGAATACTTGAACTCCTTTCTTAACTTGAAATAAAACTTCAAGAAAAAGTGTATTTGCAAAGATTGTTTCTCAGCATGCTTTAACTTGTTGACAAAATTCACTATATGAATGTTTGGAACCCAATCAAATTGTTGCATTCCAAGAAAATCAACAACTAGAACCTTATGCTAAAGTTGCTGGTTCTCTAGATTTTGATTTATTATAGAGTTGGTTGGCACTCCTTTGTCAGAAAATCGGATTTCAGCCATATTTCTTGTTGTGTTGCAGTCAACTCCATTGTGGTGATCTATCAAGCCCAAACACACATCCAATGCAATATTCTTTTGGTCCTCCGCAACTGCATCTAAAATAATTTTAATATCCTCTTGCACACAAGCATCGTGTAGACACCTCAATCTGGATCTCGAAGGGTCTTTAAATGCCCCGATAATAAAATAAAGAAAACAATATCTTCGAAAACTTGAACGTGGACTTCCATGACCAAAAAGCCATGGCTCCTGGAGATTTGATTTCTTCCCGTGCATGCAGGAACGAATTTTAATTCTCTAGTGACTTTGTTGCTCACAAAGAATGCGTAAGTCCAAGTTATCCCACAGAATTATTTTGTTTGCAAAAATGATGGTCAATGATGTGTTTTGATAATTAATATCCGTTAAGGACATTTTCAGCATTAACAAATGTTCTCAGTATGTCATTGGCGGGTATTAATTATCAAAACACGTCCTAGGCCGTCATTTTCCCATTTTGTGTCTACTTTATTTGTCTCGTTAATGGGGCTATTAGAGCATCTCTAGTCTTGACCTAAACCCCTCCCAAATTCAAAATTTGGGCAAAAATCATAAAAATCTCTCTCCAATCTTCTACCCAAACAAAGTGACAAGACTTGTCGTGCCTTCCATTCGATTTTCCTTCCGACCGACCTTAAAATTATAATATGAACAGTTCACTTTGTAAAGCTTCACATACAAAAAAAAAAAAAAAAAACTCTAAAAAAGTCAAGTAGATTGAGCATCAATAACTTAGTGATCGAATAAATTCGTTTGGTTGTGTATTTTCAAAAATAAAGTGTATTATTAAACTAGAAAAGCAAGAAAAATAGGACAACCATACGTTAGATTGTAGCATTAATTAATGCAGCACATCAAAAATACTAGAGTCTGACCCATAGAGGTCGACAGATGCAACTAAAAGACCTGCCTTCATACCAAGGAGCCACGGTTCGATCATACCAAGGAGCCACGGTTCGATCATACCAGGGAGCCACGCTTCGATCATACATGTCGTAGATTCCCGCATCTACCACCCCTCTTTCTCCCTTGGAAAATAATCCAAATACTGTCCCGCCTAATCAACAAAAGTCCGCGTAATAGATACAATTGGGCCTAATTCCTTTCGAAGAATTGGAGGCTTGAACGGAGATGGAGCCATTGTACCCCACGAACAGGGTATTGTCGCCTAAGCTCTGTAAATCCGCCAATGCCGAGTTGCTTAAATCCACCTTATATACTCTAAATTTCTCAGTC
Source organism: Rhododendron kiyosumense (assembly GCA_019656275.1). NCBI lineage: Eukaryota > Viridiplantae > Streptophyta > Magnoliopsida > Ericales > Ericaceae > Rhododendron > Rhododendron kiyosumense. The sequence goes on along the minus strand of BPLS01000393.1, from coordinate 317,679 downwards.
CCTCCAATCCTAGGCTTGTTTCCCTTGCCCACCACCTCACCAGTACGGTAATCAGAAGTAATCACGGTGACCTATCGAACAATTATGAATAGCTTCCATTCTGATTCCACTATGTATAGCCTCCTGCCCAAGCCGTTTAGATTCGGTATTTCTTTTTCTCCAACAATGGTTGGATGATCACTTCCCCAAACGTCGAAAATTAAAATATTTCCCCCCCAATCAGTAACCGCGTAAAATTGACCCTTGTAATAGGTGATATCCATAACGTAGTATCCACGGGCTTTGATGGTGGTCCAGACCTTCTTCCCCGGTTTCCATAAACCCAGGGTGACCGTACGTTTGTTGAGTATAACCATGAGTGCATAGTTGTCTTCCGGGGAAGGAGAAGGACGTGAAGACAAGACAGCCTTGTGAATTCTAAGAAAGCAACTTTTTTCTTTTTTCTTTTTTTTGAATGGCCTATCTGCATTGACTTATTCTCGAGAGTAGAGATATGTGGAAGGGGAATTTGAACACGGGATAATGGATGGAGTAGATTCATATCCCCAGTTTCGGATAAGGTTACGAACCAGCCTAGCGACTCGAAACATTGCTTTCCCTTTGCTTCTGGTAGCATCAGTCTACCGATTAAGTTTTCGTCTGCAGTGCTGACGAAACAACGATAATCACCAACTTTGTTATCGGGTTTTTCGTCGTTGGTCTCTTCAGTAAGCATAAGCCATGGAACCTGTTGAGACCCTTTGAAATTCTTCTTCACTGCTACGGATCGCCATGATCTGCAAACTCTACCGAAAGTTGAAAAATCTTCTAAAAAACCCACCCTTTTAGCAATTAGAATGAGAAGATCTTGAGCTCTGCCCAATTTGCCATATGTTTGTTATGCCTATACCTTAGCCCAGAGAAAAGAAGGGAAAAAAAAAAAAACAGAAAAACCAAAGACTTGGTTTTGTGGATTTGATTGAGCAAATTAAAAGGGGTTAACTTAAACCCCTCGAGTTTGATTCCAACTTGGTTTTGGGACAAAAGGAAGGATTTTGTAATGGGGAAGAGTCCTTAAGGCACCGAATAACATCATGCTTCACCTTCCTTTCCAAGTTATGAATGTTTCCAACTTTCCTGGGCTAAAATTAGGGGTGTACATGGTCCGGATTGGTCCGGTTCTCTATAGAACCAGTAATCGGACCATTTCAAACGGTTCTAGAAAATTGAGAACCAGAACCTAACCAATATATGCATGGAACCTAACCAGAACCAAACCGCAAGACCGGTCCGGTTTTGGTTCGGTTCCGGTTCTATCCAATAAGCATCTAAACACTAATTCATAAAATATGAACTCATAAAATTAAAGAAATAGGAAGATAATCTGCTGGAATAAGAAAGGAAGGAAGAAAATAAAAGTTTTCCTAATAAATGAAATTTCATCTCTAAATATATTAAGTTTAGCAAGGAAAAGATTAACCTACCAAATTCAAATACATATTTAATTACACACACATTTATATCTATATTTATTTTAGTTTTAAACGGTCCGGTCCGGTTCTAACCATGGTTCATTAATTAAAAACCAGTAACCGAAACAAAATTAACGGTTCTTATTTTGTTGGAATCATAACCTAATCATAGAACCGCAGAACTGGACCAAATATGACGGTTCGGTCCAGATCGGACCGGTTTTACGGTTCGGGCGGTTTTTTTGACACCCCTAGCTAAAATTTACTATTTTATTAAGGAGTAAATGTTTCAATGTTCAAGATAGGAATATTACCAAACGGATTTTATTAAGGAGTAAACCTTTCAATGTTCAAAATACAAATATTACCAAACGGGTCCTAAGCATCTTCAGCTGATGCTTATTTTCCCTCACCTTAAAAGGGTGTGTATTGAAGACTTTTCTCTTTTCTCTTTTTGCTTAAAATTAAGTTTTGAACGGCGATTAATAAAACTTAATTTTTATCTTCTTTTCTTTTTTTGAACAGTGATTTTTTAAAATTAATTTTCGAAGATGTTACAAAGATTAACAAAAGTAAAGCTATGGACAGTCTTTGAACCCCCTTGGAATAACTTACTAATTTACTAACTCCCCTAATCCCGCTAATGCAAACTAATTGCAAACATTCTCTGCCAAACAACTTGTGTTCAAGCTCGTATTTAATCGTTAAATTTTGTCCTAGATCAATTGGTTACATTTAAAAAAAAAAATGATTGAAGAAGTTGCAGATTAGAGAGTTACGGGTGGGTGTTTTGCACCACATGTTAGAGTTAGTTGTTAGTAGTTACAATTGGAGTCAAACACCTCTTTCATGAGAATTCGAAATCAAGACCTCTTCATTAAGAGAGAGAATAGGAACCAACTTGTTTACGCTCATTTTTGGCATCAAACCTTAGACTAGTATTGCTGGAGGGTCATTTAATGAAATAGTATTAATTAAGTTGGGCCGATATTTATGAGTTTCTCCGTAAAAATTGATGAGCCACATTAATCTCTTGTGATAGAGTATATTTATGAGTTTGTGGTCCTTTTCTTACCATTGGCGTGCATTCCTTTCTATTTTCATTTGCAATTAGTTCAGATTCTCATGACCACTAAAATTCATATAAAATACAGATGAAGCAAATTGCATTTTGATTATTTTTAATTTTTATGACGCGATCGTGCTAGTTCAATCCATGACATAACTATAAGACGAATAAACCACATGGGATAGTAAGTACTATTCCACATCCAAGGGCAACTTGGCTACTTCTTTTGGTTTCTCCATATTTCTGGAGGTAATGTTTTATCAAATTCACATACCCCTGTGAAATTCACCCAGGCGACTACAAATTCGCAGTGTGAAATTCACAAATTCGCAGTGATTTTTTCATTTTTCCAGTGACTTGTTCGGAAAAAAAAAAAACAAATCCAAAGTAAAACATAATTTCGCGGTGTGAAATTCCCAGTCAATCCAAAGTAAAACATAATCAAAAAGCCCCTGTTCAAAGCAGATTCATCTGTACTCGCGGTCATTGCTAACCCCATTCTTTGTCTTCCCAATCGAAGCTCTAGAAATCGCCCTTCAAAGCGTAAAATTTGTTATTGGACGATTGATTGTTTTTAATCTGGGCCAGAAACACGACGCCTTTGGTCGCCGCGGCCTAGGGCGGAGATGATTTTCAGGCGGCTGAGCTCGGTCCTTTGCTACGAGCCCGTACCCCCACGGTGGCGACGCAAGCCCGTTGCCTAGCGGGGTGTTGTCATCTCCGAGGAGGAACGCCCCGTTCCGCTTTCTTTCTAAACCTTCTTTTTAAAAAAGAATGTAATTTCAAGCTCAAATATAATAAAAATGAGAAATAATTTTTTTAATTTTTTTGCACTGTTTAAAAAATGTCAATGAGATCTATCAAACAATATCTATATTGGTAGGAAAATTATTTACGTAAACACATAATTTTTAAACTTAAAATTACTTTCTGTTTTTAAAAGTTCTTTTTTTTAGACGGTCAAGCTAAAGGGTGCATACATGCACCGGTTAAATATATTATTTTACTAGCGAATGCTCGTGTTTGAAGGAACGATTCGAATATTCAGCACACGCAAATAAATACTAAACAAAAAATTTAACCAAGTAAGATGTATAGAACAAACTCAAATGCATAAAACTTGATCAAATAAAAAAACACCATCCAAAACACAGATTAAAATAAAAAACGATATACATACATGAACATGCATGCCTCGAGTAAAAATCTTAAAAAAAACATGAAACATTTCAAGACTATCTTCAAGCATATTGATCCTGTTGAGCTTCGAGGCTTCTCGATTCCAATCCTAAAAAATATTGATATGTCAACAGAAGCCCAGTTAGTACACCAACTCATTTGTTTAAAGGATGATATATAATAACAAAAAAAAACTAAATTATAATACTCTTGATAAACACAAGTTAATACCAACCAATCTCGTTTTATAAATTGGATCATAATCACAAAAAACCAAGATCTTCTACATAAATTAAATTCATGTATAACAGTGCTTTGATGAAAGTCTCTATAACTAAGGTTTGGTAGTGACTAACTGATAATTTAGCACACACATCAAAGTTGTAGAAAAAAATATCACACAAATAAGGAAAGAAATGATCCTTGGAAGATTGGTTCACTTAGCATTAGTATGAAGAAAAAAAATAATATTCACCTCAACTGAATATGAGTCCTGTAATTCACATTAAGCAAAAAGCTAAGTTTATTGGACCAGTCTAAAGAGAGGGACAGGTCCATGCCAAAAACCTCTAACTTTCGGAAAGAAGCTGTCATATAAAAAATAACCCTCTGGCTAGGATTTCAATGAACCCATATAAATGACAGTCGGAAACAGAGCAGATAATTTCAAAGAAATATATTCTCTTGTTATGTTGATGTACACTTTGTCAAGTTCTCATAAAAAAAATTTCTTTATCAAAAGAAAAAAAGAAAGAAAACCCTCCAATCCAAAAAAAAGAAAGAAAAGAATACCCTCCAATCCAAAAAAAATATTATTCACCTCAACTGAATATGAGGCCCGTAATCCACATTTAGCAAAAAATTAGGGAAAATGACGGCCAAGGATGTGTTTTGATAATTAATACTCGTCAAGGACATTTTCAGTATTAATAAATGTTCTTAGCTTGTCCTTGGCGGGTATTAATTATCAAAACACGTCTTGAGCCGTTGTTTTCCCAAAAAATTAAGATTATTGGACCAATCTAAGGAGTGGAACAAGTCTATGCCAAAAACCTCTGACTTCCGAGAAGAAGCTGTCATATTAAAAATAACCCTCTGGCCAGGATTGCAATGAATTCGTATAAATGACAGTCGAAAAAAGAGCAGATAATGTCAAAGAGATGTATTCTCTGGTTACCTTGATGTACACTTTGTCGAGTTCTAATAAAAATTTGTTCCTTATCTCAAAAAAAAAAAAAAACTCTCCAATCCAAAAAAATAATATTCACCTCAACTCAATATGAGGACCGTAATTTACATTAAGCAAAAAGCTAACCTTATTGGACCAGTCTAAGGAGGGAGGGACAGATCCATGCCAAAAACCTCTGACTTCTAAGAAGAAGCTGTCATATAAAAAATAACACTTTTGGCCAGGATTTCTACGAACCCATATGAATGACATTCGGAAACGGAGCAGATAATGTCAACCAGATGTACCATTTGTTGAGTTTTAATAAAAAATTTGTTGCTTATCAAAAAAAAAGAAGAAAAAGAAAACCCCTTCAATCCAAAAAAAATAATACTCACCTCAATTGAATATGAGGCCCTTAATTCACATTAAACAAAATGCTAAGCTTATTGGACCAGTCTATTGAGGGATAGATCCATGCCAAAAACCTCTGACTTCCGGGAAGAAGCTGTCATATAAATAATAACCCTCTGGCCAGTATGTCAATGAACCCATATAAATGATAGTTGGAAACGGAGCAGATAATGTCAACCAGATGTAACCTCCAGTTACCACGATGTACCCTTTGTTGAGTTCTAATAAAAATTTATTGCTTATCAAAAAGAAAAGAAAAGAAAACCCTCTAATCCAAAAAAAATAATACTCACCTCAATTGAATATGAGGCCCGTAATCCATATTAAGCAAAATGCTAAGCTTATTGGACCAGTCTAAGGCGGGATAGGTCCAAGCCAAAAACCTCTGACTTTCGGGAAGAAGCAGTCATATAAAAAATAACCCTCTGGCTAGTATTTCAATGACCCCATATAATGACAGTCGGAAACAGAGTAGATAATGTCAACCAGATGTACCCTCTGGTTACCTCGATGTACTCTTTGTCGAGTTTTAATAAAAATTTGTTGCTTATCCAAAAAAATGAAAAAAAAACCCTCCGATCCAAAAAAAAAGAAGAAGAAATAGTAGCACCTCGAATTTAAGGTCAAAGCAGGAATTCTCTAAATATATTTTTGCTGATCTTTCCAGCAGTAAAATATTAGAAAGTAGAGAAAATGACGGCCAATAACGTGTCTTGATAGTTAATACCTGCCAAGGGCATTTTCAGTAGTAACAAATGTTTTTAGCTTGTCCTCAGCGGGTATTAATTATCAAAACATGTCCTGTGCCGTCATTTTCCCTAGAAAATAAGAAGATGGTAGAAAAAACAACAAAGTTAGGATTAAAGTAAAAGGCCCAAGGTTGTCCATTTTGTTTATCTGTCACACTCATATTTTTTTTCTCAATTTTCGGCAAAAGAAACCTAATTTGAGTAAAAATTGTTCAAAAAAAAAAAAAAATTCAAACTTGCATGAAAACTACAAAAAAAATCCTTCGATGTTAAAATTCCATGCATGAGAACTGAAAAAAGTTGTTCAAGAAACTCCCATTTTTCGGCAAAAGAAATCCAATATGAGTAAAAATTATTCAAGAAAAAAATCAAACTTGCATGAGAACTGAAAAAAAATCCTTCAATGTTTGAATCCCTCGTAATTTTCCGACAAAGGTTATTTTATTTTTTGTGACTTGTTCCTTGAAACCTAAGACTTCAAATTTAATTACGTCGATTAATTTTATAGTTTAATCAGCTATGAAAAAAAATTATGTGATCACCCCCTGGTGTTGCAGAAACAATTTTTCCTGTCCGGCTTAAAAAATTGTTCAAGAAACTCCCAATTTTCTGCAAAAGAAATCCAATATGAGTAAAAATTGTTCAAAAAAAAAAATCGAACTTGCATGAGAACAAAAAAATTGAACTTACACCACCATCGGTAATGGTCGTTCAAAAGTCGCATTCGGCAAAAGAAACCCAATATGATTAAAAATTGTTCAACAAAAAAATCGAACTTGCATGAGAACTGAAAAAATCGAACTTACCTCACTATGGTAATGGTTGTTCAGAAATTAGAGGATGTGGAAAACGTATGCACGTGACAAACAAACCAAAAAAACGTAGACCTTCTAAATAGAAGATATATTCAAAATTTAAATCTTATATGATAAGTTTCCCGAAATCATAGGGAACCAATAAAAGGCCGAAAGTTTTAGGTTTCCTTTAGTCTTAAATTGAAGGTATATTCATTATAAGTTTCCTTGTATATAGGAGCCAAAAACGTTAGCAAAAATAGGAGCCGAAAATATTTTATCTAATGCCTAAATGGAAGTCGAAATTGTGGGATAATCTTCCCTGTTATCTTATATGGATATTTTACCTAACGCCTAAATAGGAGCCGAAATCGTGGGATAATCTTCCCTGTTATGGCAGTAAGCATCATCAGTCGGACTATGCCCACCGTATGGGCCATCCATTGAGCTCTCTCCGATCACCGTACGGGTGATCCGAGCCATTAAATAATTTAAATAAAAAAAATTGAGTAAGTCAAGTGAGAAATAAGCTTGATCCGACGTGCGTGTACGCTTTATCCAAGCTTCATTTCACTTAAAAATCAAAAAAATTGAAAAAGTGGGTTTTTTGATTTTGCAGTTGAGGAAAACTTGGATCAAGTACATATACTAATTGGATTGAGCTAATTTCTCACATGGCCCACTCGATTTTTTTTAAATTATTGAACAACTCAAATCACCCGTACGGTGGCCGGAACAGGCCCAGCATGGCGTGCGAGAGCTGGCCCATGCGGTGGGCGTAGCTTTATTGTAAGAGCATCAGCAATGGAATAAGCAAATGTGAATAATTAAAATATGCCACATTAGATTTTAAATATCCGTTTAGAGGTTGTTAAAATTAACAATGTCAAATCTCACATTTGTTATTTTTTGCCCGTAATCAATACTAATGGGCCCTCCAAACTTTTTCCCTTCATTTCACGCATAGTTTTTGAAAAAACAGTTTTTGAACGAAAAAAATCCAGTTTATGTTAGAAACAGTTCAAAAAAAAATAGTTTTTCGAAACAAAAAAACAGTTTTTCAAAAAACACACTTTGTTCACTTACAAACTATAAATACAATTTTAAGAAATTTTGAAAGAATTGTATTTACACAAATAATTTTGAAATTTTAAAAACTATAAATACAGTTTTTTAAAAACAGATTTTGTGTAAAAAATAGTTTTCTATAAAAGAGTTTTGAAATTTCAAAAACAGTTTTTTGAAAAACACATTTTATTTACTTACAGTTTTTTAAATTTTTGAAAAAATTGTTTTTTGTAAAAAAAAAAAAGTTCCTGAAAAAAACAGAAAAAAATTCTGAAAGTTACAGTTTTTTAAAGTTATTTTTTAAAAACATTGTTGAGAGAAAGAGAGAGAAAATGGAAAAGAGATAAGGTTTTTGTGTAGCGTTGGTATACTTGATAGAGAGATACAATTTGGTTATTGACAAAATATTGCTAGTTTTGATTATTGAAGAGCCAAAATTTGATGAGTTGTTAAGATATTATGTTTGATTGAATTAATGTGAGCACTTTTTTGATCCAATATTGCTAACTTTAACAATTTTTTGTTTTGCTTATTCCACTGTGGATGCTCTAAGCCTCATATAATTCCATCCTGAAATTGTGGCCGAAAATGTGGCATTATAGTAGTAAGAATGGCTTCCAAATATATTGCTAGGTTTTGTAAATCTCAGCCGTTTAAAAAATATATACTAATGGTCCAAAATATACGAATTCAAAAACTTCCATATCATATTATATAGATTATTATATTTTGATCCAAAGTTATGGCTCTGTTCTCTGCCATTGATTGCTTTTGGAGCATTGGTTACTTGTCTTGTCTGTCCTTTATTTTGTTACAAAATGACAAATTTAACCCTAATCACTTTAAACTTCATAGCCCCAGCACGAGAAAGATGGACACATACATCGCTCCACCGAAGATCTTAAAAGAGAGAAACTTATTTACGGACCTGTTCAATCAAGCGCATCTATTTTAGTTTTGGACGGTTCAAATTTTTAAAAAAAAAATTTCAAAAAAAACTAAAGTTTTCCTTGGAAATTTTTTATTAATATCCAGACTGTCGCGATTCATTTTTGTAAACTTACTTTACAGAAACTTCCACAAAGAAGTTTTTTTGATATTTAAAATATTCATTAGTTTAGTATATAAATAGTCTAAAAAAAATTAAGTGTTCTAATTTTCAATTCGTTTGAATCGATGCGAATATTTTATTTTTTTGATCATATTATTCTAAAGGGTTATAATTAATTTGTATCTCTTTGCGGGAGGGTAAGATGATAATTTCACATACCAACTCATATAGGCAATTACTGACCAGGGCAGGAAGAGGCATAATGGATATTTTAAACACACATACACACACATACACACACACACACACAATACCCAAACTCCTGATGTGAGAGCTAGCTTAGTTGAAGTAGATCCAAGAGCCTCACCACTAAAGAGTGGCACCACGACAGAGGGCCCAAGGAGTCTGCGCCAGAGGTCAAGCACCCAAATCACAACGGGTGGGCGAGACTTGGTTGCTTTGAAGGAAGCCAATAGGGTAATTTCATATACCAACTCACCGAGGCAATTGCTGACTAGGGAGAGACATATTGAACCCTTTAAACACACATACAATACCCAAACTCTTGATGTTGGAGCCAATTAATTTTTATCTCTAAGACTCTTATAAGTATGATCATCGTGTCGGTTTAAACAGTTTGAAAATTTGAACACTTAATTTTTTAGAGATAATAATGTCAAAATTATTTTTGTTGGTGCCAAAACACTAGTCACAAAAGGTTTGTATTATGTGCAGTGTATAAAACTTTTATGCGCTTAAATTTTGGTACTAACAAAAATTGTTTTAACATTATTACTACCCTAATTTTTTTAGATTGTTTATATAATATTCAGTATGGTTAATTTCAGAGAGAGAAACTAAAATTATAATAATAGAGAGTGGGTAAAATAAAGAGTATTTTTATAATATTAAAAGAAATGTAAATAGGTAAAATGTAAAATATATTTATTAGCAATTTTTGAACAATTTTTGCTAACTACCAATGTACATGTGCGTACCTTTTTTTTTTGTTTTGGTTTTACTATAACTTGAAGACTCCAGTATAGAAAATACAAGAAAGGAATGCAAGGGTTAATTTTGTAATTTGATTAAAACCCATAAACACTGTCAGACTGCTGGACATTGTAATAATGAGCCATTGCCACAGTGCCAATAAAGCAGCGCGTGAATCTCACTATGGGAGGCCACATAGCACCCGTTAGCTTTTTGCCTTTTTTTGAAAGTGGAACCCCCTAGAAGTTCTTCAAGCGGCCGTTTTTGCTTCTGTCATCAGCCAAGCACACGAGGGACCCAAACCGGAGGACTGGGCTACCGAATGGGAGAGCGAGGATCTGACAAGAACAGGGGTGTTTCCGGTATAAATGTTGCCCGGTCCTTACAGGTGCATCCCGTCGCCGACCAAGCCGCAGGAGAAGCGGACGCAACGGAAGCGCTGGAGTCGGCGGTGGAGGGAGGCGACGAGCAGGAGCAGGAGCGGCGGCAAGTGGAAGGAGTAGAGGGAAACTTCGGCGAAGAGGCAGACAAGGGGGAATAGGAGAGAGAGGAGGAGGAGGGGAGAGAGAAGGGTTATGACAATGAACGCCCTCCAAATCGAAGACGGGGGAGTGAAGAGGAAGCGCGGAATTTGGGGTAATTTCAGGAGAAATTGTTAGAAATCCTTGTTGGTGCTTTTTTCAGAATTAGGTGGAGTGCGTGGGAAGAGGGCGTCCTAATCTAGACCGGCCCGTAAATCACCCGATATATATCTGGGGGCTATTTTTAAGAGATGATTTGGGCTGATTTGGAGAGTGCTTTTGGGGTGATATAGGGGCTGTTTAAAAAATAAATATTTATTTTAATTAGCGGAACAAGGCCTGGTTTCAATTTTTCTCCTTGTGATGAATGGAATTCTTTTGCTAAGCTAAAAAAATTTCTCAATTGCTTTCATTTGAAGACAACAAAAGAGATGGATTAAACTTCAATTTGCAAATGGAGTAGAGTGCAGTTGGCGCCTCCTTATACTCTCATGCACGCGGATAGAGTTCGATTTCTCTAAGCACCTATCCCCCTTTCCAAGTCCCTTAGAGCAAAGCAGAGTAGATTAAATTTAACGAATGGCAAAAAAAAATATTCAATTTATTTTAACAAAAAACAGCCAAACCAAAATTTAATAATTTGAATATAGAAGAAACCTTTCTCTTCATTTTTTTACGAACAACACGCAACAACAAAGGTGGATTGCTGTCGAACAATGTCACTCCCAAATTTAATTACCGCCGCTAATATAAGAATAGATGTGACAACAGTCAAATCTTTAGTCATGATCTTCCAGTAAAATCTCCAGTTTTTTCCCTCAGTTTTTGCACTCTCAAAAATTAGTAATTTGGGATACTTTAGAAAGACACTTTCACAATAACGCTTGCGTTTTTGCTCACTCAAGCGTACATGCACTACATGACCCCACGCATTGGGTCTAGAAATCGGACACTTGAGATGATCGGGCCTGTGGTGATAGCAAAACTTCTGTGATGCTCCCAAGTGGTATGGGAGCATTATACTCCCAATGAATTACAGCCATTGGATTGAAAATAGATAAATCACAGCCGTTAGATCAAAATCAAAAACTAAAAATAGGGTGGTTTTGTTAAAAACAAGGAGGTTTTGACCTAAAAAACATAGGATTACTTACCACAGAACAGGAAACACTTACCATTCACTAAGGCAACACTTACTATTCACTAAGGCAAAACTTACCACACAAGTTTTGTAAGTTTTGCCTTAGTGAATGGTAAGTGTTACCTTAGTGAATGGTAAGTGGTGCCTGTAATTCATTGTGAGTATGATACTCCCATACCACTTTGGAGCATCATAGCATTTTCCGATACAGATCTGGACAACACAGTAAAACATGAGACAAGGCCAATGTTTTCTTTTCGGTAAATTTCACTGACCTCCCTTGAGGTTTATAACTAATACAGAGACGTTCCTAAGGTCTCTAAAATGACACTGCCCTCCCTTACTCTATTTTTTTTTTTTTTGGGTCAAACGGAAATTCATAAAAACTTACGAAACAAAGAACCACATCAAGAGTATCAACATATACGTTTCTCCCCTTCCATTAAAATGTTGTTTGACTGTTAACTGAAAGATTTGAAGTCACATTTTTTAGTTCCTTCTTCCTTTAAATGTCCTTCCCTATCCATGTTATGCTTTCTTTGGAATGGAGTTTGAAATTTTTTTTGAAAAATAGTAGGGGTAATAAGTGGAGAGAGATAGAGAGAGAAATGTTGGAAGTAGGGAGAATCTTGAGGGAATTTTTTGAAAAATTCTTTTTGAATTGTGAAGAGAACAAGGCAAATTCTACCACACACTACTTGATTGTAAGCATCCATCTCCACCATAGCACCTCCTAATCATCATCATCTTCTCTCTCTCTCTCTCCCTCCCCCTCCCCTTCCTTACCATAATTAGTGGATAAGTGCTTCTAACTCAACAAGATACACAATTAATGTAAATTTGCAAAATACATACAAATCTATTTATATAAAGATATTTCTTAATGAATGATGTCGATGATATTAGGAGTATATTTTCTAGGATGTAGAGTTGGGATAGAAGGGCAGCATGCTTGTATTTTGATTTCTTGTGTTGGCCATTAACACATCTATTTGTTCTTTTATTGGAGAGAGAAATAAGCACCGGACATGATTTGGAAACCTAATTCGAAGGTGTACAATTTTGGAGAAAAGAGGGAACCAACTAATTGAAGAACGTGGACAAATCTAATCCATTTAAATGCCAAGTTAAACACCATTTGCAGACTAATTGATCGTAGAAAGGTAAAGTAAGGGAGGTCATTATCATTTTCAAAACCTCAGAAGAAATGTCTTCGTATTTGTCAGAAACCTCAGGAGGCCAGTAAAATTTGACCCTTACTTTTGTTTTCCTAATGGGAAACGGGGTCCCAACACATCCTGTAATCCTAGTCCTAGCCGTTCCAAAAATTAATAAACATTCTAGGTAATTTGGACCGGCGATGCTACAAAGCGGTTCCTATCAAGCCTTTGCCGAGCGCTGAGGGCATTCAAACCGTCCATCTAGACAATAAATGATTCAGATTGAAAATAAACTCTTTTAGGAAAGAGAGTTTACACTTCCCTGGAAGAATTCGTTTTTCAATCCGGACTGCTAAAAATACTTTTGGATGGTTTGGATGCGGTCTACACCTGCTCAGCAAGGTGCTTGGCAGGGACCGCTTAATAGCGTCTCTAGATCTGTCCGTAACCTACTGATCCTGCCGTCCTATATCTATACAAATACGGAGTACAATAATTATGTCAAGCGGGGTGTTTAAAAGCGGTGCAGAGTGGTCGACTTGACAGTTCATCTCGACATTCGATGACTCGAATCTTAATCCGAGCAACAAACAATTCAAATTTTTATGTGTTCAAATTAGATTCGAGTCTTCGCACATAGATAAACGGCCAGATCAATTATTTAGTACCGTCAAACACCCCACCTCCCAATTCACCCCATCTCCCAATCCAAGGAAAGAAACGTCCTTACGAGTTGACGGATCAAACAATGAAAGAGTAAAAGAAACGTCTTCCAATCGTCTACCAACCATCACTCAAGCATACGGGTGGACTTCTCCAAATGAGATTGACCTGAACCAAAAAACACGGAGCCAGAAACCCAAAACCCTAGATGAAAGCCCACATGAAAGTTTTCCTACCCAGATAGTTTTCTTCCCCAATTTCCCAAGAAAAAGCCAAACAAGAAACAGAAAGCTGAAAAATCGTTGATGGGTATGGTCCCAAATCAGAGGGTCACGAGACTGGGCCAGTCCCACGACGAAATACCCGCGTCCAATTCCAATGGAGCTTCTTCTTCAACCGCTACTGCGAAAAAAAGATGGTACAATTTGATGCCACTGTTGGTAGTCCTGGTCGTTGTAGCAGAGATAGGGTTTTTAGGCCGGCTTGACATGGCCAAGAACGCTGCCATGTTGGCTGACTCGTTCTACCAGCTCAAGACGTCGTTTTCGTCGGCGGGGGATTCGGGGACGGAGGAGGTCGGGCCGGGCTTGGTGGATATTGATCGGGGCGCCGAAGCTGGTGGGTGCGAGGAGTGGTTGTTGAGAGAAGACTCTGTGGTGTATTCTAGGGATTTTGAGAAGGAACCTGTCTGGGTTAATGGTGGTGATCAGGTTTGGTTTGAATTAGTCTTATAGACATGTTTTGCGTTTATGTTTTTTTTTCAAATAACTCAAGCGGCACTCGACTAATCATGGATCAATCCCACCGCCCACTTGCGGGGAACCCAATTAAAGTCAAAATAAGTCTCCGTATGGACTGGCCCTACAGGAGTTGACAGAGGTTTCAAACTTGAGACCTTAAAAGGGAGCAAACCCCTAAGTCCCACGCCTTGACCTTTAGGCCAACCCCTTGGGGGTTTGTTTTGCATTTATATTGCTCTGATGTGGACTTTTGTTCCCCTTAATTGTCCGTCAACAGATGTTGTGTTGATCCATCGAATTAGTTTTGGGTTGGCAATTATGGTTAATTGATCAACTAAAATAGTAGTCATGATACTTATTCTGTCTTTTTTCTTGAGCAGTAGTACTTGTAACTTGTAAGGGATGTACATATTTATCAAAAATGTCCAGGGAGAACTATGTAAAATGGAGATAATGATAGAGCCCGATACTCCTATCTTATGATGCGATACATGTTTATAGTCGTGTTCACGTATAGACTCACATTTTGAATGTATGATGCTTTTACTTCTATTATCAGTTTGTGTAACTTTGTGGAACATGTTAGTTGTGCTGTAGTTAAATACTTGAGAAGTTGAGAGCTTGTTCAGGCTAGTGATCTGTAGTATTGAGAAGAAGGATATCAAAGAAGTTCAGAATTCAAGAGTGCCGTTGTATTTTTGCCGAATTCTTTCTCTCTTCATTATCGTATTTGTTGGTTATGCAGAGGGTGGTCATAATTTGGTAGTCCGTAGTTTGCCGTTGTTTGCCAACTTGCCATAGTCTAGCGGAGATGTCTTGGTAATAAATGTCTTCATGAATCTACAAAATGAAAGACATTTGAGAAACATCACTGTAATTTTGTCACCAGTAATTATTTCTTTTTAAAATTTTGAGCGGTATTGTGTCAAAAATTTTACTAGAAGTGTGTAATACGTCATACCTTTCTCGTTTCTTTTTTAAATGCCCAGTCCTTACAATTTTTCCTTTCTGGAAAATTTTCTTCTTCAAAGTCTTTGCACCTTTGGTATTTTTTCAATTACCATCTAAGTTGTGTTATTTTATGTTTGATATGTATGCTCTGCATGCTTCTCTCTAGGAGTGGAAGTCTTGTGCTGTGGGGTGTAAATTTCAGTTTAATGCCAATCAGAAGCCTGATGCTACTTTTGGGGTAGCTCAACAACCTGGGACAGCCAATGTGCTTCGATCAATGGAATCATCTCACTACTACTCTGAGAATAACATTGATCTTGCAAGACGGTGGGTAAGCACACTCAGAGATGACTCCTTAGTTGTTTTTGATACTCTAAAAGAATAGGCAAGCATTTAGAAACGCTCAGTGTAAAATCTGCAGACTGCAGCCAAGAAAATCTTGTAACAGCCCAAAACATTCTATGTATCCTTTGTGCGCACGCAGATTCTGAAAGTTTGTGCTTAAGTATAGGGTACGATGTAAGTGCAAAAAAAGATTTGCTTTTGGTCTTATGAAGTTAGTAGTAACTAGTATAATTCAAGGTAAGAAAATTCTTTTCTAGAACGCTGTGCTCAAATACGCGTATGTTATATGGTAGGTGATGCACATGCTTGAACAATCTAATTGATTTCAAGAATATAATCCTATCCGTTGTGTAACTACTACTCCATGTTCTGTTTTTTGAGCTGTTTCAGTTGCTAGATCATTTTTTTCCCTCCTTTTACTTGCCTTCCTGGTATCATCCATGTTCATCTTCAGATCTTCTTATTGAATATGCAGTAAGTGAAATGGCATTGCTAGTTGTTACTAGAGAGAACGGAAAATTGTAGAATCTTGGCCCTGCTGAGTCTGAAGAGGACTCACGCCATGCTTTTCCTTTTTGAAAAAGTTGGCTATACATAATGGCGGTATTTGCATCATGTTACTGACATTAACACTGACAAATGACAAGTGGCACCAAGAAAACCCTTTGTATCCTATCTGTTTTGCTTGTTCTTGTTTCTCAATGTAGACTACAGAAAATATGGATAGTTTGTTTAGCAATAGAAGTTACTTGTGGTTCAAAACTCTAGTAAGACCAAATATAGTTAAACTGACCTCAATTTTCCTCATGTACTAGGAGGGGATATAACATTGTAATGACGACTAGTCTCTCATCAGATGTCCCTGTTGGTTACTTCTCTTGGGCTGAGTATGATATTATGGCCCCGCCTCAAGCAAAGACAGAGAAAGCTTTGGCAGCAGCTTTCATTTCCAATTGTGGCGCTCGTAACTTTCGCTTACAAGCTCTTGAAGCACTTGAAAAAGCAAAGGTCTCTATAGATTCATATGGCAGTTGTCATCGTAATCATGATGGAAGAGGTGTGCACATTGTATTCTTGAGTTTTCTTCATTTAAAATAATTTCTTAATGTTAATAATACTATTATTCGTTTGAGGACGTATATCATTTTTTGATTTTGCTCGTGTTTATATTTGGATTTCTCGGCACTTGCAACATTGTTAGACCGAATGCTCCTATGTTATCACTATTTTGTTATGCAACTTTAATACTTACAGTCCTTTCTTTCGTAACTTTTAAGCTTATATGATAACTTCTCTTGCTAGATGTGAGCTTCTTGCGTGTTTGCTCTTAGAGTAGTTTTGAATCCTTAACCATTGCGGTGCACCATTATAATTTCCTTCATATTTTGTTGGTTTGTTGGGGGATACATTTGTAATTTTCTAGATGTGACCATTTAATGCAGTCTCATCGGTTCCGTAAATGCTTCAGGATATTGAGACCGTGTCTCTGTGCAGTATAAGTCTTGAAAGTGCAACAACAGAAGGAAGGTTGTGATGCCTTTTGATTTTGGTAGGGTTCGAGTTTTAGTTTATAAGTGCATTTATGGACAAAAGGTTCTGATAAATATGCAAGTTTATGCATACCTTCTTTACAAAAACTTTAGATTAGTCTTGACTGTACTTTCCCTCTGTAGTTCTAATTATATAGGTGTTTTTATTGACTGGTTTCCCTTTAATCCAAAGAATTTTGTGAAGTCCTCGGCTGTGGTGAACATTCTT
The DNA here is from genome assembly GCA_019656275.1 of Rhododendron kiyosumense. Taxonomy (NCBI): domain Eukaryota; kingdom Viridiplantae; phylum Streptophyta; class Magnoliopsida; order Ericales; family Ericaceae; genus Rhododendron; species Rhododendron kiyosumense. The sequence goes on along the minus strand of BPLS01000393.1, from coordinate 300,464 downwards.
TAGGAGGATATTGCCTTGTGATTCGTGAAGTTGTCATTTGTTGCAGTTGGCTCATTCTTTCTACACTGTAAATGTGTATAATAAATATTTAATGAGAAGTAGTCTGTGAAATAGATTAAATGGGAGAAGATAATTGCTGAGTGGAGAGTATATTTATGTTGTTCTTTGCTCCGCAATATTAGGCAGCTGTTTGGATTTATGCTATGAAACTTATTTGCATCAGCAGAAGTTGTCAATGTATCTATGCAAGTAGAGCTCAAAAGCTGGGACTGCATAATGCGTACACACTTCTGTTGAGAAATCAAGGATAACATCTCTTTCCTGAAGATGTTGGAGATTTTGGTACAAGTTCCATGCTTAAGTACATGAGTTGGTACTAAATGTTTATAAGTACTTATTTTGCAACGGTATGCTTATCTAGAAGAAGTCAACTAGTATCAATTAATTCCAAGAACTTGATGACAAACTTTATATTACTATCTGTAGTCAATCACGTCTTTGCTTACCAACTGTAGCAGAACTAGTATGAAATCATATCTGTTTGTGAAATTGTTGCAGTTGACAAAGTGGCAACTCTGAAGCGATACAAATTTAGCTTGGCCTTTGAGAATTCGAATGAGGAGGACTATGTAACTGAAAAGTTCTTCCAGTCTCTTGTTGCTGGTATGATATTAAACTCTTTCCTGCATTTTTTTTACTCTTGATGCCTCTGTTATGTTTCTAAACTTATATGTTTTTGTGTGTGTGTGTGTGTGTGTGTGTGTGTGATGTTCGTATTTCCATGAGGGTTTTGTTGGTTTTTAGAGTCCTATTCTCCCTCCATTTTTCTGGTAATATCCCACTATCCCTGGAATCTAAATCCTGGAATTCACCACGCATTTAAGTTGTATAATTGTTGAACTAATCTCTAAAGGATCAAAAAGCAAGTTGTTTAAATTGGTATGCTGTTCCTTTCAATAAATAAATGGTATTGCTGCTGTTTGAGCCTCGAGCTGCAATTATGGCTGATATGTGGAATGGAATAGTTCTCTGAAATCGAACATTATTCCGCATTGGGAATGACCCTCCTACTAAGAAAGGAACATACGCTTTTCTCCTTGTCTTCTTGGAGTGATTTGGGAGGAATTTTTAACAAGTTTCTAATGAATTTTTATTCTTTTTTGCTAAGCAATGAAATTTTACTTGGTTCATGAATCATATGCATAATGGGAAATTGCTTTCTGGTTTGCTATTAAAAAAATCCTTAAATATGTTTAATAATGCTGATGAAAGGAAATTTTGCCAAAAATCCTAGGTTGTGTTCCAGTGGTTGTTGGTGCACCAAATATTCTAGATTTTGCTCCTTCTCCGGATTCAATCCTACATATTAGGGAGCTGAAAGATGCTGAATCTGTTGCCAACACCATGAAATCCCTTGCTGAAAATTCTGATGCATTCAATCAATCATTAAGGTATGCCTTTATGTGTGACCATTTCCCCAGTCTTTTGACTGTTTTCGGCGATTTTGATTGAAATACAGTATACAGAGGCTGAAGGCCCTCAACTACTATCTGGTTCCCCAGATATGTCCTCTGTAGCTTCTGCTTATCGTTTGCAACTTGGGGATATTTATTTTTCAGGTGGAAGTTTGAGGGGCCATCTGATTCTTTCAAAGCACTTGTTGATATGGCAGCAGTTCACTCATCATGCCGCCTATGCATTTACCTGGCAACAACGATCCATGAGAAAGAAGAACAGACCCCCGCTTTTCTGAAACGTCCATGCAAGTGTACCAGAGGCTTAGAAACGGTCTACCATGTATATGTAAGGGAAAGGGGAAGATTTGAGATGGAGTCCATCTTCTTGAGGTAAATCTCAATTTATTCATCAACAGTTTTAATTGTTTACGCATTTAGGATTGTATGTGTATTGATTTGCTTGATGCCTAAGAATAAGATAGTGTGTAAAGAGTCTAAAGACCTTAGTGCACAGAGCGGGATTGGGAGCAGAAGCGGGGGAATATAGAAGCTCCCAAGGTTGGGAGCATGAAAGGAACGTCTACTAAACTTACGAAGATAATGTAGCATTGAATATACACTTTAGAATCATTTTAGGGAGTAAAATTATGGGCCAAGTCCACCATAAGTGTAAGCAATGGGCTAGTGTTAGGCATCCCGTGTTAGTTTAGGTCTTTCACTCTCCCCAGCATTTTTGGTTGGAACACTTTAATCACTGATTTAGTGAGACAAATGTTAAATAATCCTCCACTTTCTGGTTTTTCGGGGCTTGGGTACGTGAGAGAATCATGGAAATCTTATTGTTTTCTTAACTATTCCATCTAACGGACTCTGTTTTACGTGAGCAAACCACCTTTGACGATTTCTCTCAACTGATCTTCAAAATACCAAGAGATACCAACTCATCTACAATAATACTGCTAAGCAAGAAATACCAACTTTGCTTTTTTTCTCTATCACGTCAATATTAATTCATCAGCTTCATCCGGCTAAAACTTTTGGTGAAGTTTGAGATATTTCCACACTGTCGACCCCACTTCACTTAGCGACCGACCACAAGACTAGAAATTTTGCATTTAAACAATCCATGTGGTGTTCAAACATTCCCTAGTCTCGTTCATATCCTTGGTATAGAGTTGTGACTCGTGATTTTGTCAGGTCGTCGAATTTGACTATAGAGGCCTTGGAATCGGCTGTGCTCTCGAAATTCAAGTCGCTGAAACACGTTCCCATCTGGAAACCGGAACGACCGGAAAGCATAAGAGGCGGGAACGAGCTCAAAATCTATAGAGTATATCCTGTTGGCAAGACACAGAGGGAAGCTTTGTATACCTTCAGATTTGGAGGGGATGCTGAATTCAGAAGTCACATTGAAAGGAACCCTTGTGCAAAATTCGAAGTCATTTTTGTGTAGATTATTGTTCAGGCCTTTTTACTTTTTTAATTTGACATTTTCCCCCTGATTTTTGCAAATGGGATCTTATTTTGCAGATTTGCATGTCTTTTTTATTCATCCTAATTTCACACAAGAATTTGGGGAGGGATGAGGCTTATCAGTCTCAATTAAATTAGTTTGCTCCAAATTACTTTCCAAGTCCAAATTTATACTCCTTGCGTCCCGGAGAGTTATTCTACTACAAAAAGAGGTGCAATTTTCAGATAAAAGTTAAATACTTCTGTGTACTATTTTTTTGGATTTTTTTCGCACCAAATGAAAGAGTTAATTGAGATTTTTAATTTTGGTGTGAAGAGATTTGAAAATTATGTAAGAAAGTATTTTATTAGAAATTGCATGTCTTTTCGGGGTGGACTAACTTTCTGCATGTCATTTTGTAGTGAACCTTCTACCATGAAAAAAAATCATGATCATCGGTTAACAATTGATGCTTGATCAAATTCAAAGAAAAATGTGTTCCGATTAGGCGTTGATTGTTAGCCGCCGAATATGATTTTTTTTCATGGTAGAAGGTCTTGACGATATAATTCTGAAGTACCCAAAAAAAAAAAAAAAAGGTCACGACGAGCTCTACAAAATAAATGGATTCAATAATTGTTGTTGGTTTGGGACAGAATCCAAAAAAATTGCAAATGGACGGGAATGGACCGTAAAAAGCTTCACCGGACCCTTCCCCATAAATTACTCTATGGTATTTGGCCATCCGAGATCGTTGCCATCCCAGGAAGGCTATTTGCAGGTCCATTGCCTTTGTATTCTTTAATTTCAGTGTCCTTTTCTATTTTGAATAATGTTCTATGTTCTTTAACCGAGTAATTATTAAATTATTCAGTGGTTCTGGGGCACTGTTACATGATGTTCCAATGCATTTCTCCACAAAAATTCATGCGGGTTCATACCCTTTGTACTAATCTCCATATAAATTTGGCAAATGAGGGATCCTGCTTACCCTATGGGTTGTCCCCCATCCGGACCATTCAAAAGTGTTTTTAGATGGTTCGAATTTCCCTGGAAGAGTTTTCTCAATTCCCCCTGGAAGAGGTAATTGCCGAAATGGACGGTCTGAATGGGGGATAACACACATGTTGACCTTTGAGGTCAATAGGATCCGCGGTTCATAAATTTGGAGAAGAAATTTGGGCACCACGTACATCACGGTTCTCGCCTCCGGGACCACCTAATAATTGAGGGGTTTGATAGGGTTCATGAACACAATCCATGAAAGTGTCAATACAAGGATCTTGGACGATTCAGATTCACTCGTTCATGATCTTTTTATCGACACTTTTATGGATTGTGTTCATGTACTCTTAACATTTTCAAAATTTGATTATCAAAAAAAAAATATTTTCCAAATATTTTTCTTTTAACCTCCTGTGCACAATTTTAAAGTGGGTCAATTTTGTAGTCACATGTGGTTTATATATGTTTCGTTTGCATGAGGGCGATGCACAGTAGTTAATATCGACATTGAGGAATTGGTAGATGTGTTTTTCTTTTTTCCCCCTTCAGGGCGCGATTGGATGCGGCATGCATGAGTGAGTTTTGAGTTTTTGGGTATTATTTATGGAGGAAGATAAGATAGTAGAGAATATTATACTATTATTTATGGAAGGTGAGCCCATATTAATGTGACTTTTATGGAGGACAGATAAAAAAATAGTTAGTTTGAATGACATATTAAAAGGGAAATGCAATATACTCTAGTACATTTGATCTGGATGAGGAATAAAATGAAGAATAATGTATGTGTGTGTGGTGGTGGTGGTGATGATGGTTGTTGGGGGGTGGGTGGGCCCCTCCTCCACCCTTATTAATTATTCCCTGGTTGAATCCCATCCATATTTTTTTGGCCCAAAACTGACTAAGACCCGTTCCAGAAACTTTCTTAAAAAATAAGCAGCTTATTTTACATTTTCAAACTCAAAAATAAAGTAATTGAAAAATAATTTTTCAATTTTTTTTGCATCGTATAAAAACAAGATCCATATTGCATATTTTTAGATTTCAATAAACTCATAATTTTTGAGTTTGAAATTGCATTGTCAAAAAATAAGAACTTTTTTGGTTCCGGAACAGAGCCTAAGAGGGTATTAATATCGGAAGGGGTTTTTTTTTTTCCAGATGGCTATGTACTGTTAAGAATAATACTCCCGCCAATTGGATGTGTGGAGTAGGTTATCTGCATTTATATTCATTTTTTTACATACACACACAGAGAAAAAAGAATAGACAGATTGCTGCACTCTTATCTTTTCATGAAGAAACGATTAACTTTTGAATTTATCTGTTTATCGTTCGAACTGTTCTCATCTTCCCTATTAATGGTTACTCAAGATGAGGAGTTTTGTGGACATGTTCTTTTTCGTGAGAGGTTATAACATGAACAATTCAGATCATCAATGTAGATTCAAGATGAGGTCTTCGAATTTATTGGTTTTACAGAACCGGATAGCAAATTATTTAAAAACAAAATAAAGAAAGATGGGTTTAGTGTATGGAGGGGAGCTTAACCCATACAACTTGGGATTTGGGATTGTCTTTAAATCCTTATTTTGAACAAGATCAATCCGTCCAAATCTCGGCCGCTTATCTCGATAATTGGTGATTAAAAAATACTGATAGTGCTTTACTGGTAAGAGATTGATAAAGCTAGTTTTATTATCTTAGTGGTAGGTAGGATTCGTCGGTAAAAGACTATCAACAAATTCAAATGGTTGAGAGACGTATGATTGAGGTTTTGGATTACGCAGTCCGGTCAATATCGAAGAGAGGGGGAGGGTTTGCCGACTTTGAAAAATACGTCTGGCCTACGCCAATCAGAAGACGGCCTTACCTTTTGGGGGTTCGTTTTCGTCTCTGGGGAGTCGCCCGCCCTGTGCTAGCTCCTTCTGGTCCGCGGACGAAGAATCGCGAAATAGAACCACCATGATCTCTACACGTGTCGCGTACAGCTATCCCCTGATTGTGACCACACCCTTGGGAAACCGACTTCACCCATGATCTTTGTTTGAGATAACGACTTCACATAGTTAAGATCGACTACTTGAGAAAGTGGGAAATTTTTGGGAAGTCTTCTTTGTTGAAAAGGAATTCGCGTTCGTTAGTTTTGCACCAAATTTTTATGGATTACTGATTCATCTCGACGAGAGAAATCGAAAAAGTAATACATTTTTATTTTTACATAAATATATTGAAAAATAACCATTTTTTAACACAAAAAAAAGTCCAAAAAGTTGATTTTTTTCTTCTAAAAAGTGGTTATTTTCCAAAAATATTTGGGTATTCTGATTTCTCTCGTCAAGATAAATCAAAACCCTCAAAAATTTAGTGCAAAACTAATGAACTTAAGTTTTTTTGGAACAAAGGCAAAATCTCCAAAAAAAAATGCTAAAAGTTAAAACGAGACGGGGCCTCAGTGGTGCTCTAGAGGCTTTCTTCATTGAATCCGGGGTGCTGTAGTGCACCTTTGCACTACAACATGTAGTGCGGTGGTCCATTTTGACAATGAACAACTCAAATTTTAATCCAAACAATAGACGGTTCAGATTTGTAGGAGTTCGAATTAAATTCGAATAGTCCGTTCCTAAATGGACAGCCAGATCAGTGCACTCCCCATTCCTCACCGGATCACCACACATTTACCATTAAGGCCGGTGTAACCTCCACACTAATGTCAGAATGTGTGATCGAGAAAGTCCTGGAATGCCATGTAACGGTTCTCCAGGAGCACTGGGTGTTCATTCGAGAAAGTGGGCCGCAATCTACCCGAAGGTTCCACATTTGATCACACCTAACGTGCTCCCACTCTGTGAAATGGAAACACCGTCGGATGGCCATCGATCTGGGTGATGTCAGATCGGACGGCCAGAGCGAGTTTGCCGTAATGAAACGGCGATTCACTGGGTCCCGCCCCAGCACGTGAAGAGCAGTCCTCGGACGCCGGCTTGAGATATTTGAAATGTTAAATGATACCCCGGAATAGGTTTTATTTGCAAGTTTAACCCCCTGGTTCTTTGCTTTTATTTACTTCTCGTGAAAGTTACTACCTATTCCATTAACACTTTTTCTATTTTTTTTGGGTTTTGTCCTTATTTAAATTTTTTCCGCGTGTGTTAGTTTTATGCCTCACTTTTTTACCTTTTCAATTCGTCAAAAATTGAAAAAAGTCCTAAAAGTTCCTATTGAAACAAAGTTATTTGATACACTGCATTTTTACACTCCTTGTTTTTACCATTTGTAAATTGCATACCATTTGATTTCTACGATCTTCTTTTTGATAACCACACTCCCTTTTTTGGATTTTAGTGTTGAAAGTGTGTGTATTTTTTTACTGAAAGACAAAAAAAGGAGTGTGAATATCAAAAAAGAGTGTAGAAATCAATTCCCTTTTATTTTTTAAATTTGAATAATTAAAGTGTTACAGCTTTACGATAATAATTAATGACGAAATATGATGGCCGGTGGATATAAATTGAGATTAGAGTCTGAAAAAATCTCCCCAAAGTGCATTAATTTTCACTTTGACCGCTAATTTTCACGCTAGATGGATCATTTATGCGGCCTAACTGTCCTGAGCCATTGTTGAGAGATGTCAAATTCTGATATGATTAATTACTAAATGAAGCTAACTTATTTATGTTGTTATTTTCTTCGATAACAATAAGTTATTTGCATGTGGTTTTTCTAAGAGAGAAACTTATTCACGGCTCGGTGTAATCTCAACCGTTTGTTTTGGCAATCAATGGTTGAGATACATTTTTAAACTATTACCGATAAAAAATATTTGTTAACGGTAATAGTTTGTTCTTAATCCGAATTAACCGTCCAAAATACTTTTGGACGCACGAGATAGAGTGCTTGTAAATTTTATTTGCTGGAGGCCCCATTAAAACGTTTTTTCTCTTTTGTCTAATTCCCTGAGTGATCAGGCATAAGAGTACTTTTTCATAAGTTAAAGGAGGCGCAATGTAGTAGTAGTAGGCATCTTGAATTTGATTGGTTCGTAGAGTACCAATGACCAATCCATTTAGGTTGATGTTTTTATCTTGCAAAATGAAAAATTGATGACTGGTGATTACATAACTTGAATTACAACCATTTTCAGCTTTAAATTACTAAAACTGTTGGGCACTCGTTAACCTTAATTGTCTCCAATCTCTATCTACACTATTTCCTCTCACCACAGTATATATAAGCACAACCCACCTCATACCGGCCCCTAGCCCAGCTCCACTGAATTGGTTTGTAAGCTTTGCATCCTTCAGCATATCCTCCCCTCCTTTCTCCATAAAACTACCATACCACTGCACCAATATCACGGAGAGAGAGAGAGAGAGAGAGAGAGAGAGAGAGAGAGAGAGAGAGAGAGAGAGAGAGAG
>BPLS01000393.1:278555-291731 GCA_019656275.1 Rhododendron kiyosumense | reverse complement strand
GAGAGAGAGAGAGAGAGAGAGAGAGAGAGAGAGAGAGAGAGAGAGAGAGAACTGACACATTTTTTCACGGACACGTACCATGCCAACATTGATATTCATTCTCTTCTTTCTATGTACGCTCCTGATCATCTCATACCCATACCTGAGGAAACAAAACAAGGGACAACAAAAGCAAAGGGCAATGCTTCCTCCAGGATCAATGGGGTGGCCTTGTGTAGGAGAGACTCTTCAACTCTACTCTCAGGACCCAAACGACTTCTTTACTCATAAACAAATAAGGTAATTGAATAATCATGCACAGTCTTTTATAAATTCTACTCCCTCCGTTCCATTTTCATTGTCCTTTTTTGATGTTCGTGTCAATTTTCAATCGCTTATATCTTCCAATTTGAATCTCCAAAAATATGCAATATGAATCTTATTTGATAGATTTCAATTTGTTTTATAATACAAAGATGTAAAATTCATGAAAAACATTATAGATTGAAAAATATACGCAATAGACAAAAAAGTGAAAAAGGAATAATGGACAATGAAAATGGGACGGAGGGAGTATATATCTAAAGTTCTCTCCCAAATTTAAGTGGAGTGGAGTGGAGTTGGCCTCCATTACATACTCCTATGCATATGGGCAGAATTTGATTTTTGTAAGCCTCCTCCCCCTCCCCCAAGTCCCCATGGGATAGTGTAGATTAGTGACGGAGGGAGCATGAGACCGGGGGGGGGGGGGGGGGTGTTGTGGGGGCACGCGCCCCCACTCAAGTTTTTTTTTTAAAAAAAATTTATATTTTGTCTAGTTCATCGTATTTCATAAATTTACTTTTAATCTTTCTAAGACATGTCGAATATCATTTCATTCTCAACTTTTTATTTCACATATTTGAACATTGTCATTACATTGGCGAAATGAGATGTTTAATATGAAAAATAGCAATTTACTAATCAGAACTCTCTAATGCATAATGTCCAAAATTCAAAAATGTCTAATCCATGAGAATCGTATTTCATAAATTTACTTGTAATCTTTCTAAGACATGTCGAATATTATTTCATTCTCAACTTTTTGTTTCACATATTTGAACATTGTCATTACATTGGCGAAATGAGATGTCTAATATGAAAAATAGCAATTTACTAATCAGAACTCTCTAATGCATAATGTCCAAAATTCAAAAATGCCTAATCCATGAGATATACGTTTTATACTTTAGCAATTATTAAGAATGGGAGCCATATTGCTAAACATTGTATAGTGAATTGCTCTGAGACTTGATACGTTGAGACAATTCAAGCAATTTTCAATTGTTTTTATATTCTACATAATTTACTATTAATAAATATGTTAGGTTTTTTTAATTATTAGCACAAACGTTTTAACCTTACTTATAGTATGCAAATTTTTGGTTAAAATGTGTTTAAAAGGTGCCCCAGTTACATAGATTTCTGGCTACGCCACTAATGTAGATTAGGATTAACGAATGACAAAAAAAAATAAAAAATTCTCTCCCAAATTTGTCTATGCATAATTTTCTTTGTGTTATAGTGCTTTTTGTAGGGTAGTAACCCTAGTTGTAAATATATGTAGCCTTTCAGTGATAGGTCAACTTTGATGTATCTCTTGTATAGTTTTTTGTTTAAAAGTACAAAGCAAAGTTTAGTTACCACATTTATTTTCTCCTTCGTACATGATTAATATTTGTTACTTGAAGTATTAAAAGTATTAGTGCATTTTATTTTTCCTCAGATATGGAAATATATTCAAAACCCACATCCTGGGTTGCCCTTGTGTCATGTTGGCTAGCCCGGAAGCAGTTAGATTTGTGTTGGTGACTCAAGCTCACTTGTTTAAACCCACGTACCCGAAGAGCAAAGAGAAGATGATTGGCCCTTTTGCGCTGTTTTTTCACCAAGGAAATTACCATACTAACCTCAGGAAGCTGGTCCAGAGCTCTTTTGCTCCAGAAGCAGTTAGGAAATTGTTGGCTGGTATAGAAGCCATAGCCATTTCTGCCTTGGAGTCTTGGGCCAGTACTAGTGGGCAAGCCATCCACACCTTCCATGAGATGAAGAAGGTTTGTGTCTCTATGTGAAACTTATGCCCTTCTTTGATGATTTTCTTCCCCTTCTAAGCTGATTGATTGTAAAATGTTAGGGACTGTTGGGGGTTCGACTTAAAATTGCGCGCACGCACACAATATAACGAACGAAGAAAGCAAGAGAAAAAAATTTATATAATTGATCCTCAAATTGGACAATTTTCTTTTTTAGACAAATGTTTTTATTACATCGACTACTGGGTATAGCATATCATATAGATCCTACGATTAGACATCACAAAATTACCTTAATTATCGAACGCCGTCATAGTTAGCAAAGTAGCAAATCAGACCAATCAGGTTTCACATACTCAACTGCGCCCACACCAAGTGATAGTGGAACTTCTCCATACTTACGGAGAAGCTATTAAATTTTGTTTGTGAGAGTGTTAGAATATTCTATAGCATTATTTTAATTAATCTTTTTGATGTTTTGAATATTCGTTTCAATGGGAGTACCATGTAGAAAATTTTAAGCAGAATCGGGTGCCAAACTGAGTTATTATTATTATTTGCTTGGCAAACGAAACATTTAATAAAATTTAAAAGGGGTACATCGAGGGGAAAAAACAATAAAGCATACAGGTGGTTAGCTGCACAAATTGAAAACAGAACGAATATCCAACCAACACCTGGATAAAGATACACCTCAGTGCTAGGTTACACTTTCAATTACCGAATACCATTTAAATAGTCCATAAAGTCTTCCACCGTATAGATCTTGAGTTATTATTATTCAGTAGATTGTTAATTGTTATTAAAAACAAAAATGTTGGGGACACGCCTTTCGGGCACTCCCTAGACACTCTTCTCCCACAAGAAGTGGGCTCCACACATCTGCGGGCTCCATTGCCTGTGAGAGAGGAGTGGCCGAGAGGCGTGTCTGTGGCATGACTCTACGCTGCTGTTGGGTTTTGCCCATGTGATGTTAATACTGTTTGGAAAAAGAAAAAGAGATTTTAATGAAATTAGTTGGCTGGAGAAGTAAGTATATTTTTTGAATTAATGATTTGGTGGCTGGCAGTGAATTAAAGAGCATTTGTTGAGCTTGGCTCTAGATAATTCTCGGCAGTGGAAGAGTCACCTGTGCTAGTGCCAATTCTAGGTGTATTTAAAGTAGTGCATGGTGTGTGCCGTGTGTTAAGAGAAAAAGGAGAAGGTAGAGAATAGAAAAAAAGCCAATACTTTCTTTGTGCATGTGTGAGTTACAACAGAGAGAAAATTGTGAGTGAGAATATTGGTGAGTGTGGAGGAGATAAAATACCGAGAGCTTGAGAGTTAGAGTAGGGTATTTTATATCTCATTGTACTCATTCAATATTAGTGGAAGTTGTTCTCTCCGTAGACGTACCCGAGTTTGGGGAACCACGTAATCTTGTGTATCTTTCGTGTGTGTTTGTTTTTTGTTACGCTTTCGTTGTGCGGGTGATCGGGTATTTTTACCAAACAGTGGTATCAGAGCTACGGTATGGCGGGGAAAAGCACCGGGTTCGGGGTGGAGCTTTTCAATGGGCATGACGATTTCACTCTTTGGCAACAAAGGGTGAGGAATATTTTGGTGAGAGAAGGTTTGGTGAAAACACTTAAGCCGAAATTCTGAAAAGCCGGAAGAAATGAAGGAAGATAAATGGGAGGAGATGAGAGAGCTTGCTAATAGCACCATCCAATTGTATCTTGGGAATAGCACTCTCCGAGAAGTCATCAATGAAACGGATCCGACGAAACTTTGGGCAAAGTTGGATAGTAGGTACAAGTCCAAGTCTTTGACGAATAGGTTGTCGTTAAAGAAGCAATTGTATGCGTTAAGTATGCCTGAGGGAGGAAATATTAATGAGCACTTGGATGAGTTCAATCGGCTTATAACGGAGTTGGAAGCCATTGGCACAAAGATTGAGGAGGAAGATAAGACGATCATTTTGTTCTTTGCCGATATTGTATGAGCATTTCAAAACTACATTATTGTTGTTTGGGAAAGACACTCTCGGACTTGATGAGGTTATTGCTACATTCCTATCTCACGAGTCGATGTGGAGGAAGGAGAGCGAGAGGATGTCGGAGGATCGTGCCATGGTTGCATCTTCCGGTAGTCAAGCTAGAGGGCGAACGACGGAAAGGCAAAATGGGTCCAAACCAATAAGGCGATCACACTCGTGAGGTGGTGAGTCACGGGCCGTTGACAAAAGGAAATGCTATTTTTGTAATGAAGAAGGCCATATATTGAAGTTTTGCCCAAAACTCAAAGCCAAGATAGAGCAAGAGAAGGAAAAACCCGAAGCAGCGGTGGTTGAGAACTCCACCGAAAATGAAGGTGATTTGCTCACGGTGACTTCGGACGGTATGGAGAATTTTGATTGGGTTATGGATTCCAGTTGTTCTTTTCATATGTGTTCAAATAGAAAATAATTTTATTCATATGAGGCTTGTGATGGAAGTACCGTTAGGATGACAAACAACATGGTGAATAAGGTTGTTGGCATAGGAACGGTACGTCTTCGAATGGTCAATGGAAGATTTATGAGGTTGACCGGAGTTCGACATGTGTCGGGACTAAGGAAAAATTTAATTTCTTTGGGAATGTTACATTCAAAGGGCTGTAGCTTTGTGACAAGGAATGATGTTCTTGAGGTTTTCAAGAATGATAAAGTGATGTTGCAAGGAAAAATGGCGGGCAATTTATACAAGCTTCAAGGTCGAGTTGAGGTGCGGCGTGCAAATGGTGGCTACTGAGCAAGAAAAAATTATGGGCGTCCGGTTACACAAGTGTGGCGTGTAAAGACACAAGCAAATGAATCTTTATTTGTGGAGAGCAACATTGAGAAGGAAGTACCTCTATTGTTGATTTTTGAAAAAATTGAAGGAAATTTGTGTGCAAGGAAAATGGTCTCTTTTGCACCAAATTTGATTTCCGATATTTTTGATTAGGCTTTCGGTTGAGGGGGTGCGAGGTGCCCGAGCAAGGGGGTGTGATTTCACATGAGCAAAAGGGGGTGTTTGTTGGGTTTTGCCCATGTGGTGTTAATATTGTTTGGAAAAAGAAAAAGAGATTTTAATGGAATTAGTTGGCTGGAGAAGTAAGTGTGTTTTTTGAATTAATGATTTGGTGGTTGGCAGTGCATTAAAGAGCATTTGTTGAGCTTGGCTCTAGATAATTCTCGACAGTGGAAGAGTCACCTGTGCTAGTGCCAATTCTAGGTGTATTATAAAGTAGTGAATAGTGTGTGCCATGTAAGAGAAAAAGGCGAAGGCAGAGAACAGAAAAAAAGTTGATACTTTCTTTTGTGCATGTGTGAGTTACAACAGAGAAAAAATTGTGAGCGAGAATATTGGTGAGTGTGGGAGAGATAAAAATATTGAGAGCTTGAGAGTTAAAGTAGGGTATTTTGTATCTCATTATACTCATTCAATATTAGTGGAAATTATTCTCTCTGTGGACGTACCCGAGTTTGGAAAACCACGTAATCTTGTGTCTCTTTCGTGTGTGTTTGTTTTTTGTTACACTTTCGTTGTGCGGGTGATCGGGTATTTTTTACCCAACAGCTGCTATATATGACGCCCTAATTGGTTTAACTTGTCACTTGTGGTACTGACAATTATACACCACACTAATTCAACAATCATACAGCAATGATATGACATAATAAGACCTGATCAAGATGGACTGTTATTTCAAGAATGCCATTGTCATGCCTTCCTAGTTGAGTGTAATTCTACACATAACTTCAAACAAAAACGATTTTTATTTTCGTTTCTAATTCATATTTGAGTTCTCTGAGTCTTCTGCAGTTCTCTTTTGAAGTGGGTATTCTCTCTATCTTTGGTCACTTGGATGGAAAATATATGGAAGAGCTCAAGGAGAATTACTGCATATTGGACAAGGGTTACAATTCTTTCCCCACAAATTTGCCAGGAACTGCATACAACAAAGCAATCTTGGTAAGCAAATTACTCCAAAAACATGAATGCGCGCCCGCACACACATACACATTATGTACAAAGACCTGCAACATATATACTACGAAGGTCGAACCTCTGGTTCACTTTGTTTCACGTATTATTTGGACACTTTTTCAGGGTGCATAGCAGTTCTTTCTATATGGGAATTTATTATGTTAGAAAAAAATGGTAAACGAAAAGATAAATAATCAAAAACTAAACATGTTTTGGTTTTATCTCAGTTTTCTTTCCTTGAGCAACTCCCACAACAAATTCATAATCTGAACAAATTTATTTTTGAATTATTGTGTATGGCGCTTTATTTAGTTATTGCGTACCTTACTTGATGTAGTGTTCCCCCGGTATTCTAACTCTTTGAATGTATTCTCTTTCTCCTACTGCTTGACATTGGGAAAAAGAAAACCATAAATATAGTCTCATCTCTATGATTTCGAGTCCTTAATTTTTTGCTGAAAGTTTATCTAAATCTTCTATATATGAAATTTGCCAAAGGCAAGAAAAAGGCTAGGTGAGATAATGAGCGAGATCATATCCGAAAGGAGGGAGAAAGACCTACTGGTAGAGAAGGACCTTTTGGGTCATTTGTTGAATTTCAAAAATGAAGAGGGGCAGACCTTGAGTGAGGATCAAATTTCTGACAACATCATTGGGGTTTTATTCGCTGCGCAAGACACCACGGCTAGCGTGCTGACGTGGATTCTCAAGTACCTCCATGATGATCAGAAACTTCTACAAGCTGTTAAGGTACCAATGGTTTCTATTAAGTCCATTTTTAATTTGCACTGATTTCTACAAGAGATATATGGAGTACTTATTTACAGAGTTACTGTAAACAGCATGTTTGCAGTACTAATCAATTACAGCCGTCCAAAATTGTTCTGGATGGTCTGGATTTTAATGAAACTTTTCCGGGGGAGAGAGCTTCGTTAAAATCCTCAGAACAATTTTGAACGGTCACAATTGAGTGCTGTAAGCACTTGTTTACAGAACCTCCGTAAATAAGATTTTCTCTTTTTACAAAGGGATTACACAAATCTTATTTGTGTTTTTCTTGTTGCAGGAAGAGCAGAAGATGATATATGAATCAAATGATGGAGGAAAGAGGCCCTTGACATGGGCTCAAACTAGGAAAATGCCAATTACACAAAAGGTACGTGAATTGTGATAGGGGTAGGGTCGGCCTTGGGATAAGGCCCAAGAAGCCGTGGCCTTAGGCCCCAAAAAAAATATGTGTAAAAATTAGGGCTTCTAATCATATTTAGTATCTAGTACTATATAAGTTCAACATTTGTGTTGGAAAAATTCATGAATTTATTTGGTATTTATTTGAAAGAAATTATTAAGGATCCCATTTTCGAAATTCGCATCTTAGGCCCTGAAATGTTAGGAGCATCCCTGGATAGGGGGCATGGTAGAGGTTTCTTTGCATGTGTATTGCTTTATTCAGTTCAGTTATTCTAAACATGAACGATTATATATGGTGAGTTACGAAAGCGGGCACAATATAAATTTTGTTCTAGCCTTGACAGTTAACGATGTGTTTATAATTTCAGGTCGTATTAGAGAGCTTGAGGATAGCAAGCATTGTCTCTTTTACCTACCGGGAAGCAGTGGTTGATGTAGAATATGAAGGTGAGGATTTAATGAAGTTATTCGATCGGGTGCACAATGCTCCCAAAAAATAATCTGAGAAACTTAGAATCGTTAGAATATTGGAAAAAGAGTTGAACTCTTGACTTCCTTTTTTTTGACACTTAAGAGCACTTTTGATGTCGTTCGGCGCGCCAAAGGACTCTTGGCCACAAAACGATCCATATTTATATATTTGTATTGGTTTACAAGGTGGCCTTAATTAATCAAAGTGTTATGGTCCATTATTTTCCTAATGGCAGGATACTTAATTCCCAAAGGTTGGAAGGTGATGCCATTGTTCAGGAACATTCATCACAACCCTGAATTCTTTGTTGATCCTCAAAATTTTGATCCATCAAGATTTGAGGTATGGAGCTCGATCTAGTGCTCTACTGTTTGCATTAAACCCATTGTTATTTCCTTGCTCTTAATTATTTCTCTTTGTATCTCCGGCCGACTCTCTCCATTCCTCTATTTTGGAGATCCAAAATCTTATAATTTATCCAAAAGCTTTTTTAGGAAAATGTCAGGGTATTCATACAAACTCCAACCATTACTCTCTATTTCTATATATCTTCATTTTTCAAATACACCTTAATTTATTCCGTTTTCAAAAAGCAACTCTCCCTCTAAAGTTTTAATTATAATAAATTCTATATTTCTATGTATTTGTTAAACGAGGCGGTTCCGGGGACAACTAATTAGACCCCTAAAAAAACACCTCATAGTTTCCGATCAAATTTTAATGATTCGAATCGCTTAATGTGATCAAAACGTGATTTTAAGAGTAATCGCAAGACATCAGCAAAAAAAAAAACCAGGAAGGGTCTCCATTAGTCTATCTAACATTAATTAGTCTCATTTTAAATATATCTATTGAACATTAGTCTCATTTTATTGTTAAATATATCTACAAGATTCGGGTTAATTTTTTTTATTATATTAGTCTCATTTTATTGTCTATAGTTTTGCAACGATCGACAGTATTTTTGTATGCATCTCATTTATATGTAATGAAATGAAAACTAAGCATTTTAGTAAATGGAGATCCATCTCCGTTTTATGAATCAGAATCAAAAGTGGGTCTCCATTGTAGAGACTCAATATGGAGACGGGTGGGAGCGGCCTTATTATCCAAAATGAGGTTTTGGAGTCAAAGTTGGAGATGCTTTAATTATTAGAAGAATTCTAATCTTTTAGAAATCCTATACAAAAAAACTCAACCAGAATGATGTCGCAGTGACATTTTGATTGTGATTGTGGTGTGTTTCAGGTCGTTCCAAAACCGAACACGTTTATGCCATTTGGCACCGGAGTACATGCTTGTCCAGGGAATGAACTTGCTAAACTGGAGATGCTTATCTTAATCCACCATCTTGTTACCAAGTTCAGGTACGAGATAATGGCAGATGATGAATTTTTATTTCTCCAAATAAAAATGTGAAAAGAAAACAACAGCTAGTAAAACATTAAATCATCTTAATATAAAGCTCGACACAAGTGAAAAAAAGCTTGATCGGTCGGTAATGAGAAAACTTTTTCGATAAATTTTTTTTCTAGTAATTATTTTCCATTAATTTAACAAACTACAGTACCAAAATAAAAAGAGGTTATATTTGGTAACAGACTCTTCTCATTTAAAAAGAATGGAATTAAAAATCATAATGAAATAACAAATGTAAAAATTATTTCCGATAATTTTCTGTAGCTTTCGGTTAAAATGAGATATAAAATGTGGAAGAGTTTTTTTAATCAAACTCGGTGCAACTCTAAACACTACATGAAAATATATCAGTGTACACTTATTAATAAGTAGATTGTGAAATCTTTAGTCAGTTATAATTTTGTTCTAAGAGTCGGAAAATAAGTAAGGGTTAGTTTGGCCTAACTTTTCAAGAGCTGGTTTTGGGTTTTTTATTAATCTTTTTCGCTGTCTTATAAATTTTTTCTTTTTGACTGCTTATAAGTACTTGTTTTTAAAATTGGTTTATTGTTTTATACCTTTTTTTCCTCATAAAGATGAAAAATATAATAAATTTTTTTAACCCGAATCTTGTAGAAATTAAGAGAAGGCAATAAAAAAGTTTGTACTATTAGAAAAACCCGTGAAAAGTTAGGTGTTTTTGTTTGCAAAATGTCTACTTCCACCGCTCTCATTCACCGCTCCCCCGCCACTCTCAATTTCACCGTCCAAAAGTGTTTTGAGTGGTGTAAATTAATTTAAAAAAACTTTACTCTTCCTTGATAGAGGTACTTTTTAAAATTCGGACCATTAATTACCGAGATAGATAATGAAATTGAGCGCTGCGATAGAAGGAGCGGTGAAACAAAGTGGTGGGGATAGACTTTCTGTGTTTTTTTTTTTTTTGTGTGTAAGTACCGATGATTTCTAACTCCTATATTATTGCAGGTGGGAAGTGGGTGGATCCCAACAGAGTGGGATAGAGTATGGGCCATTCCCAGTCCCTCGGAAAGGCCTACCTCTCAAGTTTTGGAAAGAATCCAATTATAAAACACCAAACAATTGTGCATCTAGCTAGCTACCAAGAGGTTTCCAAATTTAAGAAATAATAACATCCTTACATTAAATCTTACAAACTTCCATGATTGATTGCATACATATGTACACCTGTCGATATTTCAATGAGAAATAAAGAGATACATGCACTACTATGTGACTCCATTATTTCCACGGCATAATATTGTCCCTCGAGCTCGTTTTGGAGGTAATAAGGGGCTGTTTCGCTTTCTTTTTAAGCTCAAATATAATGAAAATGAAAATTTATTTATTTATTTATTTTACAATGTTTAAAAGATCTCAATGAAATCTATCAAACAAGATCCATATTGGTAGGAAAATTATTTGCGTAAACACATGATTTTTGAGCTTGAAATTACTTTTTTTTTTCAAAAGACTGCTGATTTCACCACTCTTTCCCTGCAAGTGTATTTTTGTACTAAAAAATAAAAATACACTTGCTACTAAAAAATAAAAATATACTTGCAAAGAAGTGACGTTAACAAAAAAGAAAGCGGCAAAATCATTTCCCATTCAAAAAATTTCTTTCCAAGAAACTGAAATGGGCCTAAAGAATGCTACTTTTTCACCGGTTAAATGCTTTGTTTGGTTGGTGTTTTGAAAACAATTTTGGAAAATTGTAGAGGTAATGAGTGGAGAGAGATAGAGAGAGAAATGTTAGAAGTAGGGGGAATCTAGGGAGAATCTAGGGGGAATTTTTTGAAAAATTCTTTTTGAATTTGAAAGAGAACAAGGCATAAATTTTTCGAAGGCAAGCCAGCCACCATGTGAATGTAATTAATGCCAAAGATTAATTGGGTGTGTCACTAGTCCTCCGCCGCTTCTTATACCCCATCTATTAGAGGTTACATTGTACTATATAGTAATACTAGCGAATGTCCGTGCCTGAAGGTACGGCTCGATAATGTCAACCAGATGTACCCTCTGGCTACCATGATGTACTATTTGTTGAGTTTTAATAAAAATTTGTTGCTTATAAAAAAAAAAGACAGAAAAGAAAACCCCTCCACTCCAAAAATAATAATACTCACCTCAATTGAATATGAGGCCCGTAATTCACATTAAACAAAATGCTAAGCCTATTGGACCACTCTAAGGAGGGATAGATCCCTGCCAAAAACTTCTGACTTTCGGAAAGAAGCTGTCATAGAAATAATAACCCTCTGACCAGTATTTTAATGAACCCATATAAATGATAGTCGGAAACAGAGCAGATAATGTCAATCAGATGTACCCTCTGGTTACCACGATGTACCATTTGTTGAGTTCTAATAAAAATTTGTTGCTTATCAAAAAAAAGAAAACCCTCCAATTCAAAAATAATAATACTCACCTCAATTGAATATGAGGCCCATAATCCACATTAAGCAAAATGCTAAGCTTATTGGACCAGTCTAAGGAGGGATAGGTCCATGCCAAAAAACTCTGACTTCCGGGAAGAAGCTGTCATATAAAAAATAACCCTCTGGCCAGTATTTCAATGAACCCATATAAATGACAGTCGGAAATGGAGTAGATAATGTCAGCCAAATGTACCCTCTAGTTACCTCGATGTACTCTTTGTTGAGTTCTAATAAAATTTGTTGCAATAAAATTCGATGAAATATATTTTTGCTGATCTTTCCTGCCGTAAAATACTAGAAAGTAAGAAGATGGTAGAAAAAATAACAAAGTTAGGATTAACGTAAAAAGGCCCAAGGCTGTCAATTTTAGTTTTTCTGTCACACTCATATTTTTTCTCTTAATTTTCGGCAGAAGAAACTCAATTTAAGTAAAAATTGTTCAAAAAAAATCAAACTTGCATGAAAACTACAAAAAAATCCTTCGATGTTTAAATTCCTTGCATGAGAACTGAAAAAAATCGTTCAAGAAACTCCCATTTTTGGGCAAAAGAAACCCAATATGGGTAAAAATTATTCAAGAAAAAAATCAAACTTGCATGAGAACTAAAAAAAATTCCTTCGATGTTTGAATAACTCGTAATTTTCCGACAAAGGTTATTTTATTTTTTGTGACTTGTTCCTTTAAATCTAAGACTTCAAATTTAATTATGTAGATTAATTTTATAGTTTAGAAATTAGAGGATGTGGAAAACCTATGCATGTGACAAACAAACCAAAAAAACGTAGACCTTCTAAATAGAAGATATATTCAAAATTTAAGAAATCACAGGGAACCAATAAAAGGCCAAAAGTTTTAGGTTTTCTTTAGTCCTAAATTGAAGGTATATTCATTATAAGTTTCCTTGTATATGGAGCCAGAAATGTTAGCAAAAACAAAAGGAGCCGAAAATATTTTATCTAATGCCTAAATGGGAGCCGAAATTGTAGGATAGTCTTCCCTAATATCTTATATGGATATTTCACCTAACGCCTAAATAGGAGCCGAAATCGTGGGATAATCTTCCCTGTTATGGTAGTAAGCATCATCAGTCAGACTACGCCCACCGTATGGGCCATCCATCGAGCTCTCTCTGGTCACCGTATGGGTGATCCAAGCCGTTAAATAATTTAAATTAAAAAAACCAAGTAGGTCAAGTGAGAAATAAGCTCGATCTGATGTGCGTAGATACTCTATCCAAGATTCATTTCACTGAAAAATCGGAATAATTGAAAAAGTGGGTTTTTTGATTTTGTAGTTGAGAAAAGCTTGGATCGAGCACCTATACGTATTAGATTGAGCTGATTTCTCACATGGCCCACTCAATTTTTTTTTTAAATTATTGAACTGCTCGGATCACCCGTACGGCGGCCGGAACGGGACCAGCACGGCGTGTGGGTGTTGGCCCATGCGGTGGGCGTAGCTTTATTGTAAGCCTCATATAATTCCATCCTGGAATTGTGGCTGAAAATGTGGTACATTTAACTACATGGCCGAAAATTAATGTAGCATTATAGTAGTAAGAATGGCTTCCAAATATATCGCTAGGTTTTGTATCCGTAAATCTCAGCCATTT
>BPLS01000393.1:249428-263555 GCA_019656275.1 Rhododendron kiyosumense | reverse complement strand
AGTAAAGAGACATTGTTTTTTGGATTAATGCTAAAAAAATGAAAGGACACGTATATAATTATATATACATATATAAATAAATATATATATATGTACACATGCCGGCTCGGGTTTAGGGGTGGGGTACATTTGCCCTGAACCCTACCCGAACCCGGGTAGGTTTGGGAAATTTTACCCGACCCCGACCCGATACCAAAAAATGGGGTGGAAAACCCGCTCTGTTCAGGGCGAGACGGGTACAATTGTCATCTCTAGCTCCAACATAGCTCCGCCCCTACAGGGCCCCATTGCAATCTTCAAAATTTTCACTCTTATCCGTAATTTATGGAACAATAGTCATGACATTTCTATCCAAAAAATTATACGGGGTAAATAACAAGGAAAAGGTGAAGTAATGGGTAAAGTGATGGGTTTCGCTTGGGTTCATCACCCATTGTTGGAAACATGTGCAATGGGACAATTTAAACGGGTTGGAGATGCCATGTCAACAATTTTTAGGACGGAGTATAATGGCGGTGGTCTAAATTTGAGGATTTTGTTAGTATAAGTGTTTAATTGAAATAAACTTAAGTTCAAGTGTCTCTGTGACATTTGGTGTAAAATTCAGGTGCTATTTTGAAATTTTCCTTATTATTGTTCTTAGAGCATCCGCAATGGGAATAATCAAAACTAATAATCAAAATGTGCCACGTCAGCATTTGATTATCCATTTAGTTCATAATCAAACTTAACAATTTCTCCCTCCACATTGGTTATTTTTGCATTCCGAACAAAACAAACCCCCATAATACACAATGCACATATGTCCAATTGCGAACGAGTTCCAATCACACATCCGACCACACCAAATTATTCGTCTCGATGAAACGATTTCAATGTGGGGTGTTTTTGAATTATTGAGTTTTGAGTTTAGTTATTAAAAGTTTGGTTATTGAGTTTTGATTATTGGTAAAAGTTGTTAAGTTTGATTATGGAATAAGTGAAATTTGGTTATTTGCTAAAAGACTTATAACTTTGCTTATTACAATATGAGGCATTTTTTGAGCATTGTTGTTAAGTTTGCTTATTCACAAATATTTGCTTATTACAATGCGGATGCTCTTATAGCTGTTTTCTCATTCTACCATGGGTTTTATTTGTGGGTCGTGCGTGCTCTTTTATCTCCCCCTTTTTTTGATCGACGAGTGTTACTCAAAGAAATCCTTTTGGTGCCTCCCTCAATTAATCAAAATTTGACATTCTAGGCTGTATCTGACTAATAAATAAACAAAACAAGTGGAGTGGTAGCGTAATGATATGCACCATATAGTCTCATGCATTTTGACTGAGATTCAAACTTCACTACCTATAAATAACACTATATTAATAACTTTTGCCGAGGAAAAAAAAGACAAAATACAAATGGGGACAAAAATTAAAAATGTTTTCCCACCTAACATAGTAACATGGAACCTCACTACTTCAACCAATTCGCCCATATGGTTATTAGAGACCGGTAAATTTCACTGACCTCCCATCAGGTTTTTTACACATGCAGAAACCTCCCCTGAGATTTCTGAAATAACCTTACTCTCCCTTGTTTTTGCTGACAATATACATATTCCCCCTTTTGTCAAATTCCTTCCAAACACAGTTAGCTCCACCTACAAAATGACTGGATTACCCTTTATAAAAACTTATGTTCTTTTTTGGCTCCTCCCGATCACATATACAAACTAACTAGTAATAAAAGTGTGTATTTGATAATCTTCTCTGATGGATAGAGTAAATTCAGTTCATGTTAACGAAAATAATAAATAATAAATCTGTTTTTTTTTTGAACTTGCATTGTGCAATTTTTTTGACTAAAAAGTTTGCAACCATATTTTTAGTTTTTGTACTTATTGGAACCAATATAGGCATTACACCAACTTATCCCAAATTACTCATCTCAAGAATTACTATTTTCTTTAATTGTGCAAATTTTTAAGGTTTATTTAGAAAAGTTCGATATGATTGAACCTTGCTAGGATGGAAATTTTCTTTAGAAATAAGTAGCATATGTGTGGAAAAAACCTCTCAATTATAGAGAGCACCTGCAAGACACCACAAACTCTTCATTTATTAACACCTTTTCCGATTCTTCTCGCTGAGACAAATCAATAAATTATAAAAGTTTGACGCAAAACAAATAAATATAAAAAAAATCAAATAAAAATTAAAAAAAATAAGTTACTAAACTTTTAATCCAAACCCACCCTTAATGGAACACACCCTAAATTACAAAATGAGTCCCCAAAACAAAGGGGGCAGATCCCCTCAATTGGTGCATTCGGACCTTCCAAATTGAAAGGCCTACATTTAAAGAATATTTTTTTAAAACACGATAATTGGTCAACGGAAGTTTTATTTTTGGTCAAAAATTTACTCCTGTGGCTTTGCTAATCTTCCACGTCGTGTGTAGACTCAAGAGTCAAGACTGCATTCCGTTACAGTGACAAGGGGCCAACCGGTATTCAACAACAATATCACATCCTGCACATCTCCAACCCCCCCTCCTATCCCCTTCTCTCTCTCTCTCTCTCTCTCTCCAAGCTCGAATTCTTACCTCAACTTCTCTCTCTCTCTCTCTCTCATCCCCAACCCTCGCATTGCGATCAGGGAAAATTAAACGACCGAATGCGTTTGTTCTTGTGCGAACTTTAGCAGTCGATGGATCCGTTCGATTGAACCCCCCGAGTTCGACGTTTGAAGCCTCCAATGGACTCGATCTGGATCGACAATGGCGGCCCAAGCGCTTGGCATTTCGCAATCGCGATATACTTCGCCTTCGGCTTCGTCGCCGCCAGATTCTTCCTTGACAGATTCATATTTCGTGTAAGGTTCTCGCCGTATACGAATCACATTATGTTTCCACTGTTTACGTTGTTGTTGTTGCCTTGTCTAGCTGTTGTTAATTGCGCTTCTTGAATTGCAGTTATGTTAGGAGTAAGACCTGCTTAGAAGGTTTGATTATTGCGCCTGTGTCTGGTGACTATGTAACTATAGAGCTAAGCCACGTAATGTGTGAGTGCGTGCGTGTGTGAGGACGAGAGGGTCGAAATTCGAAAGAGCTCTAGGTCAGAGCCTAACTCACATATTGCTTGCACGAGCATGATAACGTCCTTGGAAAACACCTCAAACTGTTATGTGAGCGAGGATTGAGAGCATGATTGCAAAGCGAGGATTGGGAGCACGAGTGGAGAGCATTCTCAAGGATTATGGAACTAAGGTCAGAGCGCCCCAGAGCTTTTTCACTGCATGTAAAGTTTCATGTCTCATGTAATTTTCTAGCGAAGGTAATCTTTCAAGAAATGACAATCCTAATACAGAAAAACTTACAAACCATAGGTATGGTAACACAAATTTGAGCTTGTTGTACATGATTTACTACTGAACAGAAGGGTGCATATGTTATCCTAGAGTCTCTGTCTATGAAACTGAATCGCTTTAGAAAAATGAAACCCCCACCAGATGTAGTAATATGATGTGGTGTAGTGGTTTTTTAATTTGGTTTCTGTCCAGTAGGATGCAAGATGAACTCCCTCCCATGTCTTTTTTCATGAAATATTTTGATGTGTTGTGTAGTACCAGTAGACATTGTGAAGTGTGCCTGCCAGAGAGTGCATATCATTTCACACCTATGAAGCATGGATACTCTATTTTGGCCTCCGTATCTCGTATCGTATCCGTATCGGATACCGATACTCTCGGATACTCTCCTGATACATATCCAATATGTTTTTTTTAAAGTATTTTGCTTTTAGAATTATTTTTTGGTATCCGATACATTTCGGATACACGCGGATACGTGTTGGATACGCTCGGATACGTTTTGGATACGCACAAGGGTAAATTATATATATAATATGTTTTTTATTTACTTTTATATTCAATGCATCCCCCAACGTATCGTATCCTTCTTTTTGGAAAAAACACATATATGCGTATCCGTATCGTTTCGTGTTCGTATCCCGTATCTGTACCTGTGCTTCTTAGTTTCACACGCATCACAGACTCTGTAAATGCATAACAGCTAAGGAATATGCGTGTTACACTACTATTGGCCAACTTTTGAATTCTTGACTTGGGTGGAATCATTTCACGAATGTAGAAAGCGAGTTTGCAAATTTTGTGCGAATTTCCAAAGGATCCGTCAGGTCGCGGTTTGATGCGTGTGATACCTTTGTCCAGTGAATTGTGGGACTAAGCTACGAAGCATACATTGTGGGAGTGTCAATCACCCAGTTTACTTAAGACAAGTGGGTTTGGACTGACTGAAGTGCTTCATGAAACAAGCACGAGGGGGCAATCCTTCCCATTTCAACTAGATAATAAGGGCAAATGTCTTTATATGCCACCCTCCAAGACACAGATTTCTCATCATGGATAGTTTGTTTGGGCTATCGGTGTACTCATTCTGGGTTCCTTAGTTCCAAAAAGGACTTGGGGATCCTGTGTTTAAACCATGGCAAGCACTGCTGTGATAGAATACGGCACAGTTTTGGAGCAAAATAGCTTCCTAGCCCCTTCCCCCAGAATCCCTGTTTGGCAAGCTTTTGTCAATATGTGAGTAAATTAAATCAAGGTAGCAAGGCCTGATTGCTTGATCTGAGTAATAGCATACCTGTCCAAAACCCCTCCTGAGTAAAGAGTTATTACATAAATTCCAAGAACTGTTACTAGGCCCATCTGTTTTAAAAAATTTGTACCACAAATATAGATTCATAGAAGTCCAACCCTGTACAATATGGATTGCAAGCAATGAAGAAAAAAATATAGCCATACAAATTACATTAGTGATTAGTCTCCAAATTATAAAATAGCAATGAGTGATAAAAGATTCATGTAGTTGACCCTAATTTATTGGGACGCAAGGACAAGGTTTATTTTGGTTTTATCACAGAAAAGAGTTTTAGTGTGCAGCTGCTACTGTGTGTATGATGGGTATTTCCTTTTAGTCTTAAACCCTAAGAAGCTTAGATCGACTTCACCTTCACAAAATATACAAACTATAGTATAGGTATGGTAATACAAATGTGAGCTTGTTGTACAAGATTTATGACTAAACAGAAGAGTGCACATATGTTATCCTAGAGTCTCTGTCTATGAAACCGAATTACTTTTAAAAAATGAAACCATCACCAGATATAGAAATATGATGTGGTTTAGTGTTTTTTTTTTTTTTTTTTTCTTTACTTTGGTTGCCGTTAACTAGAATGCAAGATGAACTCGCCCCCATGTCTTCTTCCATAACTTTCGTGTGACTTTTTGAAGTGTGTTGTGTAGCCCCAGCAGACATCGTGAAGTGTGCCTGCCAGAGAGCGCATATCATTTCTCGCGTGTCACAGACTCTATACATGTCTAACAGCAAAAGGAATATGCCATGTGTAACGTGTTACGCTATCGCTACTACTAGCCAACTTTTGAATTCGTGACTTGGGTGGAATAATTTCACGAATGTAGAAAACGAGTTTGCAAATTTGTGTGAATTTCCAAAGGATCTGTCAGTTCACGGTTCGACGCGTGGGAGAGTCATCAGATTACTCTAGAATCGCCCGGTTTACTAGAGTAGTTGAATAGGACGAATGGGTTTGGAGTGATTGAGTACATCGTGAAACAAGCATTAGGGGGCAATCTTGCAAATCCTTCCCATTTCAAACTAGATTTCACTTTGCTGGGGATGACAGAGACTTCTCATGTTCATGGATAGTTTGGGGTGCTATCAGTGTACTAATTCAGGGTTCCTTTGTACCACCCAGAAGGTCATGAAAGAGAAAGGAAACCAATACCAAGGGTCCAAGACAACCGACAAAGAACTGTCACTTTATATGCATTGTTTATTGCAATAATACAAGACTCAGGGGATGTGGAGAAGACAAGCTCCTTTGGGCATCAAAGCTATCAAGGAATGGGAAGCACGGTTCTAGAATGTGGATAAACCAGGACATTTTTGCAGAGCTGCCTTGTGCAGCTTAACAAACTGAACAGGTCTCAAAAAATGCCTATTGAAATGAAACTCTATAAGATGAGTTGATCAATGGTTGGACTGTTGGAGAGACATAGTATACTTATATAATGCCGTAACATTGTGGGAGTACCTTACTATTGTCTCTCTCTCTCTCTCTCTATATATATATATATATTATTTTATTTTTACACCAACAGAAATGCAATCAAAACAAATATTTACTGATGATAGATGTGCATAGTCTCTAACATGATGTAGCAGCATTGCCTGAATGAATTAGTTTTGGCTAGAATAGACAAAAAGCTAACATTCTTTAGTGAGCCAACGGTGGCATATCTGTTCCATCATAATTAAGTCTAGCCTAACAACTACCTTTCATTAGGGAACCAATTGCGGCGTGTCTGTTCCATCATAATTAAGTCTACCCAAAGAACGGAGTACATTCATTAGTGAGCCAATTGTGGCATATCTGTTCCATCATAATTTAGTCTAGCCAAACAGCTACCATTCATCAGGGAACCAATTGTGGCATGTCTGTTATAATTAATTTAGTTTGAGGATGACAGAGAAACTATTTTGCCTCCAGAGCTGCCTCTGCTGCTTAAGGTCATCAGACTTCAAGCTGTTGCCAAGATTGGTGTTTTTTAGTCCACTGAACTTTAGGAGAACCGACTGAGAGCTTTCCGACTTCAGTTTTAGCTGCAAAATTATCAAATGGTTTGCAAGTAAGTCAACTACGAGGCTGTTGAAGGTGTGTAACACTTTACCTAACAATCAGACGATGAAATTTTTCAAAGGCTACTTTCACTTGGGTGGAAAACTAGTTCTAGATTGCTGATCTAGCAAAGTAGTTGTTGCCTGTTGGTGCTTCATCTCTGGAAATCATTTCTGGCCTTAAGGGGGTTTGACTTCAAATGGGACGGTATTTTATTGATCGTGTTGGTGACGTTATTATGATAGTTTTGTGCTTTTGATTTAATTGTGGTTGTGTCCTTTTTGATGGTCTTTTGAGTAATGTCTTACTAATAAAAGAAAGTTATATCTTCACTATTGCAATCCTCACTCCTCTCTTTTGCTGATTGGAATGTCAGCATCAAGTAGTTTTCCTCAAGGAAATAAGGACTAACAATGGATAAATGGTAAGACCCTCATAAATGTTGGTGCGTGGCAATTGAAACTCACTTGACGTAAAATAACACAATGATGAATAAGGCAGTGGTCCGGTTATTCTTGTGTTTTAAACACCTGGTTTTACTTGTTCTACAAACGATGAATTCTAATTGTTCATTTATCTTTCTCAGAAGCTGGCCATTTGGTTGTTGTTCAATGGTGCCATCCCCTTAAAGCTGAATGATACTACGCGGGCAAAGATAGTAAAATGCTCGGAGTCTATGTGGAAACTGACATACTATGCCGCTGTGGAAATTTGTATTTTATCAATTACCTACCACGAGCCATGGTTAAGAGAAGCAAAAGGATACTTTATAGGCTGGCCGAATCAAGAATTGAAGTGAGTACGAAATTCCCTTTCACCTTTGTGACTTTGTCAAATTGTAGGATTGACAAACCTAATTCATGGGACATTTAAGAGGAAAAACCATGTAAACTGCAATGTCCTATTCCTTTTACTATTGACACCACTATTTTGATCAGTCACAGCAGGAACATAGAGACTACTCTTTCCCAATTTACTGTGGTTCACATTTTTGGCCCTTGCAAGTGTAAAATAAAAGTAGGGACAAACTAGTAAACTGTCTTATTTAGCCTCCTAGAGATTTGATAAGATGGTTGAGGATACATGCTTGTTGAATGAAGTCGAATCTATATTTTGTAGTCAAACATGGGAGTTGGAAGGGTACATATCTTGTAACTATTTGTCTACCAAGAGCTATGATGCACCGACATGGACACGGACACGAAACCGACACCGGGACACGGGAATTCTAAAAAAATGGGGACACGTACACGGCGGGGGACATGCCACGTGTATATTTATTTATTTATTTATATATATAAATAATTAAATAATTATAGTTTAGCACCCAGAAATTTTAAAAAGTTTATTATTTGGCCCCAAATTTTATTTTAAAAAATTATAATTTGACCCCCAATTTTTTCAAAAATTACAGTTTGGTCCCCAAAATTTTTAAAAAAATTACAGTTTGGCCCCTGCGGTGTCCCCATCGGTGTCCCCGCGGTGTCCCAGCCATGTCCCCGCGGTGTCCCCGTCAAAAATTCAAATTAAATTATGGGACACGCCACGTGGCGTGTCCCGTACGTATCCCGCGGTGTCCCCGTGTCTGGCACTGCAATACCTCGACTTTTAGAGGTGTCGGTGCTTCATAGACCAAGAGCCATAGATACTTTTGTTTGGTGAAGTCTGTGGTCTGTAATCACCTCCAACTTTGCATATTTTCTATCTTTTCTATACCTATGTTAAACATTTTGTTAATGGCAGATACTTTTCCAAAGTTTAGGGGGAAAAACTTTGGCCATTCATTTTCCTTTGTGCATAAATTTTGAACTTAAATCAATTTTCTGCAAGTAGAGAACATGAAGGATCTGGATATTTTTACTCCATCTTATTTTATTATAGGTGCTTTCAATGTATACGATTACCTTTTTATCCGAAAAGTGGCTACAGTTTCATCCTATTTAGTATGAACAACCTAATAAGAGTTTCATCCCCGACAGTGAAATAATTTTGGCCATTCTGCTAAAGAAATGTTGGTGAATTATTTCTTCCTCTCATGGTGGAGCATTGCCCTTCTTTAATCTTCAAGTTGCGTATGAAGTGGCTTTGCATGGTTCTTTGCTTGAGATATTATTTTAGCTCCTCAAGAACAGATTGGAGAGTTTGCAATTGTAGCATTTTCTTCTAAGGAGTAAAAACTTGAAACTCTGGAATGGTTCCTACTAAATCCTAATTTACTTGAGTATTGAATTGATAGTGCTGATTTTCTACTATATGTTGAATGACCTGTTTGATTTACTTTTCAGGATTCCACTTAAGCTCTTCTACATGTGCCAGTGTGGGTTCTACACCTACAGCATTGCTGCCCTCCTTACATGGGAAACTCGAAGGAAAGATTTTTCTGTGATGATGTCTCATCATGTCGTCACTGTCATTTTGATCAGTTATTCATATGTTACAAGGTATCTCTCTAGCTTATGGATGCACTTTGCTTTTGCATGTTTGTGTTAGACTGAAATGGTGTGCTATCTGTGCTTTGTTTGCAAGCATTGTTTGACTGTGGAGTATGGCTCCGATCAAAACCCTTTGTTTTGGTGCTGCACGAACTCTGAAAATGAAAAGGCTTCAATCCCTGCAACTCAAAACTGACCCATTCTGGAACATTCCCCTTGTTGCCTGGTTGTAAGATTCTCAGTTCTTTTACACCACATCCTGAGTCTAGAATGGGAAATGATGCAAATACCAACCAACAGGTGGCCAAGTTGAAATTGAAATTAATCATAACAAATTTCTTGCTCCCTTTTTCAAATCAAAAGCAACTGGTTCAGCTCACTTCAGCATCTATCTGTACAGAATATGACAATTGGATATTCGTGCCTGTTTGCAAAAAATTCTGAGAGTGGAATATGGGATTCTAGCTTCTAAAAATCATTAACTTTTTTTTTTTGAACGACAAAGAAAATTTTATTAATCTTTGAAATTGTTGCAAAGACTAATAGGAACAATGAGAACGGCATCACATTACTAAGCTAAGCTAAGAGAATCACTAACATTTTTGAACAAAAGTGTATTTTTTAGAAGCCATGATTTAGATGCTTTTACAGATTTCTGAGAAGCTGTGATTACCGTAAAGACAAAAATATTCCTTGCCATTGTCAGGGTTCTAGATGTGTGGCTTGGTACTTTGACATGCCCAAACTGCAGAAGCCAGTAGGGACAAATGCGTCTTCCCAGTTCTTGTCCGAATATGTGTCCGCAACTTTATGCGTATGGAGTCTATGAACTATGGGATATTGTACAATCGAACTCAAGTTCTTGAATAGATTGCTGAAACACTTGGATAACTGTAATTCGTAATTTGTGAAGGCGAAGTCGATCGAAGGTTCTTTGGGTTTAAGACTAAAAGGAAATATGTTTCCACGTGCAAAAGGTCAGGACTTAATGAGGCTTTTCATATTTTGGAGTGTACGGCAACCCATAAAGAACTAAGAATGGTCAAATCAAGTTATAGGTTTTCTGTGTTTGATAACAACCTAAAGTGAGTTCACGACTTCTGGAGCATTGTATATTAGATTCCATCCCAGAGCACCAATGGTGTGGATAGCGTACTGTTATTATTATATTCATCAGTACCTGTATAGAGATGTTCTAGGAGAGAGTGAGAAAGTGTGGCGATGCATCTTTTCTGGTTAGCGGTCCTGGAGCAATGGTTAGGCTAGGCTTGGTTGATCATTGGGAGTTATCTCCTTGCTTGACTTATTTTCTTCTTCTGTCTTGTTGTGTTGGTTTTCGGTATATGATGGTATGTTGAATTGGAACTGTCATTAGTCAACTCTCTATAGTGTCTTTTTGGCCACACTGTTTGGCAATAGGCATAGCTCCATTGCATTGTGTTTAGTCCGTATACCTTCAGAGAGTGACACCGGATTTGGAAAAGGGACGACGTTCACATTTGGTAGCTGAAGGCCAGGGTTAATTTCTCTTTAGTGGGGCATGGAAGCACGCAGAATCAGAGATAGAGCAGAGTGCCAAATATGGTTTTCTGAGATAATCTAAAATATTTGAGACTAGGATTCTTTTTCCTAAATGTTACTTGTATTCATTTACTTTTTGTTCTTTCAGTCTTTTTGCCAAGTCCTGGTTGCAGCTATGCTGTTGTTCTTCGTGTGAAGTTTATGCTTATCTGGTATTTGTTTTTTCATGTATGTTATTGCTAGTAATAAAATGTGTGTTATGAAGGAGCTTAATTTAAATCTGGTGTTAAACTCTTCTTAAGAAGTGGACTCCACATCCTGGACTCTTTTACCATCACAAGCATCACTTTTTTTACTTGTGCCTTTTTACAGCTTCTTCCGGATTGGCTCTATTATACTTGCACTGCACGATGCAAGTGATGTGTTTATGGAAGCTGCTAAAGTTTTTAAGTACTCTGAGAAGGAGCTTGGAGCAAGTGTGTGCTTTGGACTTTTTGCTATTTCATGGCTTCTACTGAGGCTAATATTCTTTCCATTTTGGATTATAAAGTCCACAAGGTTTGTCCTCCAAGCGGATATTCTATTTCACCAATCTGTATATGTTGTCATACTTTAGCATAACCCCTTGACTGGTTGATGTATAACAGCAAAGATCTCTGCAAATTTTTGAGATTGTCCGAGGCATATGACACATCATTGTACTATGTCTTCAATACGATGTTGGTGACCCTACTTATGTTCCACATATACTGGTGGTATCTCATATGGTCAATGATCATGAGGCAGCTGAAAAATCAAGGGAAAGTAGGAGAGGATATACGATCTGGTAAGAAATTCTCTCTCTCTCTCTCTCTCTCTCTCTCTCTCTCTGTGTGTGTGTGTGTGTTGCATTTGTTAAATGTAATGAATGGGATATTGGGATGAGACGAGGTGGTTCATCTCATGATTCCAATAGTGGCTTCATCCACTTTTCACAAGAAGGGAAATTCCAATTCCAAGCTACCAAAGTATGCTTGCATTTGTTGATCCCATGTTTGCATAGATTCTTTGGCAATTGCAACACAGACCCCATGAAGAGTCTCTTGGACCATGTCTAACACCTAAATTTGGGTAATGGTCAGCAAACCTGTAAAACACATTGTCTGGAGCATAAATAGCATAGCTGAATTTTAGTTTCATTGTGGTTCACCAATCATATTTTGTCGTTCTGTTGAACAGCTTCTAACTTCTTTAAACCCTAATGCAGATTCAGAGGATGATGAATAGGTGGATTATTGCGCTCAACTAGTTTTTAGCACCGAGATATCTAGCCAACGGAATATTTCTTTTCATGGGGCACTAGGCCATTGTCAGCTGAGAATTTATTTGGAGCGTCCTATCTGTGGAAAGTTGACTGCTGAGTTGTGTGCAAATTTTCAGTGCATCAGTTGACTCATGTGGGTTGAAAACTCTTTCTACCCTTTGAATATCCTCCCTTTTTTCCATTTCTTTCTATTGGAACAGAAATGGAGGTAGGACCATATAGTACGATACATCCTTGTTAAGTTTGGTGTAAAAATAATAGGTCTGTTGCATTTTTGTTTCCTTTGCTTTCGAGAAACTGATGATCCCTTGTTTTGACAAATAGTATTTGGAGGAAAAACGGTAAGAGCAATCTGATTAGTCAGATCATTGCTTATTCCTCGTTCTGCCTAGAATAGGGTGTTGCTTTGATCAGATGATGTCAATAAGAGTAAATGCTCATTTTTCTGGGAGTTGCGAAAGCACAATTGTTTAGGTCTGAATGCAGTTTTTATTTAGGTCTGTATTTAGTTGTCTCCCTGACCCTATCACATTGGTCTGGGCTCTGGTTAATGTCAAGTGCTTTCAAATTGGAGAGGTGTTGAACATGAAAGCTCTTTTTTTTTAATCTAATCAAACGCTAGGCAACAGGAAGTCGTTTCCGAGAGAAGAGTAAAACATCAAAGCATGCTATTCAGGGTAGATGGAGCTTGGTTGGTGAATGGAGGGGACATTTTATATAGGAGGCAAATTGTCTTGAGTTAGGCAGTGGGTGCAGTCCAGCCATTTCCGACACATTTTGGGTTCATTTCATATAACGGGAATATATACCCGTTATCGGTTATACGAAGGGAGGCACATTATCTCTCAGGTTAGGGCAGCCTATGCAGCCTGGGTATTTCCGACCCCATTTTGAGTTCACTTTGATGATCGAATTCATTTACTCCCTCCGTCCCAATTTACTTGTCACAGTTCTATTTCAACCGGAAAAAAGAATTAGTTATATCTTTAAATTGATAATGAATTTTATATCCAATATGGATCTTGTTTGATAAATCTCGATTTGTTCTATAATACAATGTTTTCAAAATCACCTAAAATATTATAAATTACAAGATATAATCAATTGAAAAGTGGCACGAACTCCAAAAAAGGACAAGTAAATTGGGACGGAGGGAGTATATCGTAGAGCTTGTCAGGCGTAACTCGTAAAAATCATGTCGATGGGATTGGAATAATGCCTGATCGTAGCACATTTATCTTTAAAAAATTGGATTCTTCAAGTTGTATTCTAGTGTACCTAACTCTTTTTGTTCAAAATGGATGTACGTTGATTTAGTCTTGATCAACTTCCGATTAAAATGAATTTTTACGTGATTATTCTACTCAATGAGCTCTATATTTTAAAAGAGTCAGATAATTGAAATGAATCCAACAGTGGGGTCGGAAATGGCTGGACCGCACCTCGTGCAGGCCACTATGTTACTTGAGACAAAATGGGACGGAGGGAGTAGTTTACATGAAGGGGCGATGCTAGGGCCCTTTCATTGTAAATTTTACTCGTAACTTTTTAGAGAGACATACTCGTAATAATTATGTGCATATTTAGACGAAAAACATTTGAATTTTAATAGGATCCTTTGAATTCGAAGTTTTTAAAACGTTCATAGTTATTTATAAAGAATTGGAAAAGTAATAGTTAATACAGTGCTCATCTAAAGAAAGCTTTTTATGATCACAAGCCAACTAATGGAAGAATTGATCAACGAAAATATTTAATATAAACTACAATGTAGAAATTGTACCCATAAACCCATTTGTTCTTCTTTTTAGCCTCTCCATTACAAAACAATGAACAAAACCCATAGAGACTTTATTACACTCAATGATGGAGGGGAGTCTTTTTTTTTTTTTGCTCTATTTCATTTTTGTCCGGATTTAGTTCGGTTTACGTTCAGATTCAGTGAAGTGGTTTGTTGGTCATGTGCTTGGTATTACTCCAGTTTTATTTTCTGCGACCCTAATTTCGCTAGGCAAGTTTGAAATAAGGCTTGCACATACTGTACTCTGATTGCCATTTCTAATGGTTTGTCCGTGTTTACATCTTAAAATGCGCCACCCAATGAGAAAATTTCACGTGCAACCGAATGGTACGGCGGCCATACGGAACCTGTCCCAGTCGAGTACCA
>BPLS01000393.1:202048-231741 GCA_019656275.1 Rhododendron kiyosumense | reverse complement strand
GACGCATTTTTAGTTTAATTTTATTAACACCCGGTCGGTCAAGCATTGTGCGCACTTCAGGTTCCCTGAACTCCTTAATAACTGTCCTCCTTAATGCATGTCTGGATTGGGCAAACCCCGTCAGAAAGTGCTCGGTCGAGATGGGTGATCGTTCAGACATAGAAATATTGGCAGAGCCACAATATGGGATGGGTATGCCTTGAACGAAATCCAGCTGCCTAGCAAATTGTGCAGGGCAGTATACCTCTGCATGGGCTATGGATTTGGTGGGGTTCGACGAGGATATAAAGATCTCTCTTCCCGTGAGGATATTGCTCTATGCTTTGAGGGCTCGAGAAGACTTTCCTTATCTATCTGCCAGAATGTCAAAAAGCCATGCTGGCCCAACAAGAGTGGGGAATGGATTGGGCCATTCCCTGTCTGAGGTAAGTCCAGCAAAGAAGCACAGGTAGTACACCAAGGTCTGCGTTGTACTGTCCTCTGGGTGAACATAGTTGTCCCCATGGACATTGGGCGTCTCGATGGTGCCAGTAAGTGATGTGGGTGCTTTGAAGGGACCCAGCTCAGGGAAGTATGCATGGAGCCACAATTGAATAAACCATTGGGGTCCTCCCTGAGAATAGTTCAAACCCTTCTGGTAGAAGTCAAACCCAACCTTGTATACGTGGCCAAGGAAGTAGGAGGCGAAGTCGAACTCTTCACCTCTGGAGAGCGCCAGTGCCAACGGGATGAACTCGCTCATTACCGTCTTTTCCAGAGTGGCAAAGGATATGCTTGCAGAGGGTGTAGAGGATGTAAGTAAAGAACTCGGTCTCAGTTACTTCCCCTGTCAATTTCCTTTCCCTGTTGTAAAAATGGGAAAAAGCTCCGTTGGTGGCAGTCAAACGAGCAAAGCCCTCAGGAGGAATGTACTCCTTGGTAGGGTCGAATTGGGGGCCATATGGAATAAGCCCCAGCATTTGGGTAACATCTAAAACTGTGGGTGCCATCATACCACAGTTGAACCGGAAGAAGTTGAAGGATGGGTCCCAAAAGGCCAAGGCGGCCTAAATCAAAGAAAGATTTTGTGGGACCCCCCTTCGAAGGAGGGTAATAATATTTTTTAAGCCTACCTTCTCTAAATCATTCGACTTCGCAGCCAACATGCGAGTGGTCCATATCTTCCAATCCTTGTCCAATGTGGGCCAACAGGGGAAGGATTTCCTCATAAAATTTTGCCAGTCGAGGCTTGAACAGGCCCGAATATCGGTATCTCCTAATCGAGGATAGTAGAGGGAGAGGGTAGTCGGAATTTCCCCTATGAGTTGAGGGCCCAAAATGAAGGTACCTTCTTCGTTAGGGTTTGGGATGAAGACTCTGGCGTCGAGGTAAGACTCTTCGGTCGGTCCCTGGGCTTTTCCTGACACGATCCGCCTCAATGCAGAGAAGGAGTAGGATGTTCTGTGACAGGGTTGCTGGAAGAAGCCATTGATTCAGGTTATAGTTTAGCGTTGTTAGAGAAAGAGAAAAGAGAGGGTTCTGTTCTTGAGTTTTCTGAGAAGGCTTGAATGCGTAGAGCGTAAGGGGTGGTTTTGAATCAATTCCGCTTTTATACTTTTGCAGGTGGGCCAGGCCTGTAGTGGGCCCATATCCTGGGGTCTGTTGGGGTTTTTTCTCTTTAGGAGAACTAACATTGTTAGAATTATTATTATTTTTACAATAATCCCAAGTCCAGTGCATTGGTAAAAGAGGAAATTTCATTAAAAAAAAAAAAACTACTAGATTATAGAAATGAAATTTGTGTATTAACAAAAAAAGGCAAAACGAGGGAAATGCTAGTTCCTAGGAAAAGAGTACAAATTAGGCCTTCGAAGGGCCTGAGTGCTGAGAAGATACTTTCTTGTTTTCAAAGTAATGAGGAAAGGACCAAGTAACAAGACTATGAAACTTGTTCCAAGCAAATTGGAGAAATTTCAACTCCATTTTCCTCATGTCTTCTTTGGTGTCTGACTCCAACTTCTTCTCCAACAGAGGCCTAAAGCGGAGCACCAATGCTTTGGCCTTCCTTCGAAGTTGAGCCTTCTTTATTGAACGCTTCACTTGTTGTCTTTTGAAGCGCCTTCGAAACTTTTTGTCTGCATGGCCAGGCACCACCTCGAAGGACTCAGCGGTGAAGTTTTGGATTTGGTCATGCAGTTTCTCAATCCTTTCTTTGACAATGTCATAGTCTTGAAGGATTTGATCGAAGCAATACGCAGAAGTATTGGTTTCGAGCCATGACTTGATCACTGGTAGAAAATCCAAGAAGCAGTGGATTTGATAGGAAACTGCGGAAGGGATGGAGTATAGCACCAGTGTTTCACAAGCCCATTTGAAATTGGTTAGTGGGACTTGTTCTTCCAGGATGTGAATATCCAGGAAGGAGAAAGCTGCAAGAAGCTGCAGAGCTTTACTCTTGTCAGCAGGGTAAATGGAATAACCATATTGCCATTGGAAATGAGGGGTATTGATGGTAAGGTTATTCACTTCATTGAACCAGTTAGGCTCTTCAGGAAGGGGAACCAGCCTATTGGTCTCTTCGAAGTCAGCTGGGAAATGTGGGGTTTGCACCTCTGTGAGCCAGAGGGATTTTTGGGGCTTGGGCCATGCGCTTAAAGTCGCAGTAAGGAGCAGACCCAAGATAGTTTTCCTCCTGCTTTAGGAAAGGAGAAAATTTGAGAGAGGAGTAAATGGATTCAAGCATGCCCATGTGAACGGTGTCATTACCGCTCAAAGACAAGAATTGGCTTACAAACAGGGTTTGAAAGTGATGGAATCTATTAGGTATGGGGTCATGTTGGTCGAACTTGACCAGGATGGTACCAGTGTTGGTATTAACAGAGTTTTCCCCCCATGAACCCTAGGTGGATCCATCACATGAATTCGAACAAGTCAAAGGGGAATCCCAACCCGTGGGAGATGGGTTGGGAGTATGGAATGTTCGATCAGAAATAATTTTGCTTGCCAACATTCGAGGATAATTTGGAGGAGACATTTGGGGAGAGTGAGATTGATGATCAAGATTATCTAGGATAAGATTGATTTCTGGGAGAGAGTCCATAAACGTAAGACTTCTTAGCAGAGAAGGCTCAAATTCGAAGGGACTTATGAGGGGTAATGTGATTCGTTAAACCCTATCATTAATTGCCATTTATAGGAAAATTATTGTACCTATCTTTGGGAAGCTCAATAGACGTGCATGTGAATGAAATCCTGTCATGCTTCGTGCGTCCGAATTTGAAGGGACATGGGCAGAGAACGTGTGCCATTAACATTTATTTAGCATAAATAAAATGATAATGCGGGGGGGGGTGTTTACATCCTAAAATGCGTCACCCAATGAGAAAATTCCACGTGGCACCGAATGGTACGGCGGCCATACGGAACCTGTCCCAGTCGAGTACCAATTACAGAGGATTACGGGAATTAAAGAGGACACTATTTTTATGACAAACAGTGTCGTTTTGGAGTAAACCGGTGTCGTTTGAGTAACGATTAAACGATGGTTTGGGAAGTTATTGGATTTAACCGTTGATTTAAACATTATGATCATCGAACGGTATCCTCACTGCCCTGTTTTATAACTAAAATCAGAC
Source organism: Rhododendron kiyosumense (assembly GCA_019656275.1). Lineage (NCBI taxonomy): Eukaryota > Viridiplantae > Streptophyta > Magnoliopsida > Ericales > Ericaceae > Rhododendron > Rhododendron kiyosumense. The sequence continues at coordinate 228,127 of BPLS01000393.1, read as the reverse complement.
GCAATTGTAGGGAATCATTTGGGAAGCCAGACGTGTTGCATTAATTCACGTTGCTTGAAAATAAGAACCACGATCCAGGAAGTGGCCATGAACACCATGATCGAAGTGTGCAGGGGAAGAGAGAATTCTGGGAATATCAATGTAACCATTCGAAAACACCCCTCAACCGTTTTATGTGGCCTACGTGGGTATCAATCGAAAACGTAGAGATCGAAGGCAGGCCCAGTGTCTATAAATAGAGAAGTAAAGCGAAGAGAGAAGCCCCCACAAAAAATTCATATCATCTGACAACTCATACAAAATGATTGCTCAGAGATCTATCTTAGATTAATTTAGTTTAAAGTAGGATCTTTTTGTAAGTTGAAGGCTTATTTGCATGTAAGATTGCTTTTTGATTAAATTCAAGTTCTCTTATTTTCTTGTAAGTTTTTTCTTACCAAAGAATAGTCGTTTGTAAGTCCACTTTTGATTAAATTCAGTGTGCTTATATTTCTGTATTATTCTTGAAAGAGTCTTAAGAGTGTTTGCATACAAATTTACCTTTGATTAAATTCATGTTTGTTTGTGTTCAATCATCTTTTCTGATTCGAAGCGCGTCAATTTTTTATTTGGTTGATACCTTAAGGAAAAATCCTCTTAGTTGAGGTAATCGAACGGATAACACAATTGCCTGATTGAGATTAGTTATTTCAAATCAATTTGAAAAGAGTAATTTCTTCTCTGAAGTTATTTATTTTCTGGCACGCCCGCACACAATCATTTGACATTTGATTGAGCTAATTCAGCCCAAATAGTTCGGTCTGTGGACGCCCATTTGCCCTCATGGGGTTCCTCTATGTTGTGTAGGTTTTCGTCTCACATTTTAATACAATTTCTCACATTTGCCCACAAAAAAAAAAAACACTCCCTTTGTCTATGCAAACTGTGAGAAATTCTATTATATATATCCCTTTAAAGTGTGTATCATATGCACCTATTGTATAGTTTATTCATGACATTTTAGTGTGTTTTGTAACTTTTATTCTAGAACTCATAACTTTTGAGCAATACGATTCGTAACATTTTTATTATGATTCATAACATTTTGGTGCATCTCGTAACTTCTATATTAAAAAATTATAACTTTTTAGCAATACAATTCGTAATATTTAGCATTCGTAACTCTTATAACTAAAATCGTAACTTTTTAGCAATATGATTCGTAACATTTTGAGAGTGCATGTGATACACACCCAAATAAGAGGTGTGTATTGTTGCTTTTCCCACGTATGGAATATTCAAAACATGACTGAATCGAACTCCGCCACTAGAGGTGTCAAATGAGCGAGTTTGGATGGGTTTAAACGGATCGTGGATCGAATATGGGCCAGTCAAATCTAGATTAGGCAGGTTGAACCAGATTGGGTCAAATATTTACTCCGAAATTGATGTTTCACTCTTTTGGGGGTTGTAAGAAATCAAAAGAAATCTCGGTGAATCCTTTGATTTCTTATAAAACCAGAAAGACCGGTTAGTGATTTCCAGTTTCTTCTCCAGGACTTTAAGATGCTAGGTTTGAATTTGATACGATAAAACTATTTTCTCACAAGTTTCAGATATAGCAAATATTCAGCCTGAAAAAAACATGGGCCTCCAAATATGCGCGTAGACTACAGTTGTCCCTCCATACTCAATACGGGGAATTCGAAACTTTGCTGAACTTGTTGCCAACCATCGCGTTGAATTTAACAAAGATGGCAGTGTTGATTTTGACAAAGGACAAGAGACCTCGAATTGAAGGCAGCCGTTACCAAACCATATGAAACCCACTTATGGATTGGTTATTAGCCTACCAAATGTACAACCCCTCATAAAATATCGATGGCTGTGAATATGTTATAAGTGGATGGACACGTGCGTATAAATGGAAAAAAGGTTGAGATATTGCCACCTCTAGAAAACTCAATCTTGTCTTAGTTTATGCAACCAGAGCTAGGAAATCCGAATAAACATAGCTTGAGAACTATATCATACCACCAAGCCAAAAAAGAAAAACAGAGGAGAAAATGGAGCGGAAAACACAAACAGAAACCACTTGCAAAAGACAGACAACAATAGTACTAAATGCGCACCACCCTTCTATCTTGCCATGTTTCCATCTCTTCTCTCACTCGCGTAAAGCACCAGTTTGAACCTCACTAAGAGGAAATCATCCCTAAGAAAGAACACAATAAAATCCTGACACAAGCTATGGCGAAATTGTGGCGTATTACCAAATGATGCGCAAGCCATCGTCTGTGTCCTCTGGGACCCTTCCCATCTGATTCTCAAAGCTGTGCATCTTCGTCTCCTGAGTGAAAGTGCTCGATTCAGGCGACATCAGTCTGTAGGTTAAAGATAAAGTAACGGTTGGAAATTTTCAGGATAGTAAATGGAAATTGGGGCACACGAAGGATCACCGAGGCGACCGAAGGATCCCCAATCCGGGTTCATTGTACCTAGACGAATTCCTCTTCATTTCCAGCAGTTTTTCAGCAAGTTATTGCCCCATAAAAGTGTGGTTTATGGCAGATTTCAATCACCAATTCATTGTGGCAGTTTCATATTACTCTATTCAAGGCTGTGAATTGAAGGCCCTATTCATTTTCTGGTTGTTACAAGACCTTCCAGAGGTGTATAAATAGGGTAGTCCCGTTTTGGATTGGTCACAAGTTCAAAAACACACTCCAAGTATACTCTGAGTTCGTTCTTGTGTGAGAGAGAGGCAGACGTAGCTTTCAGTTCGCCAAGGCGGCTTTCCGGTGGTGTTCCATTAGCCGTGGTCTAACCATTCTATCCTGGGAGACAGACGCCGGTTAACCTCCAACACCCAACGGTGAGGCGGTGAATCTGTTTTAAGGAGACTGATTCAGGGCTCGGTTCGGTGTAACAAAGTTTCTGTATATTTCGTTTTTGTTCATACTTACATAATCTGTAATCTGTTTTGTTGTTACTGGAATTGTACTATGGATTTCCGATCATGTCGCAATATTTTTCCTAACAGTAACTAATTGCAAGAAAAATTACATAAATCAATACCCCAGTGTTCTAGGCAATGTCTACTGAAAGAATGCAAACCCATAGTATCCAAACACTTGAGTTTTATAATCCTCTGCATTGTAACAGGTGATCAAACACTATGTCGTCATCTAGGACACAACGACACACAAATAGAAGGCAGGCAGACACCAATGAAGCACTCCCACTCCCAAATATTGCCGTATCCATGTCACACACGCTGAGTACTCATGGGAACACTATGGGACACGCCACGACGCCAAATGGCTTGACCTCAAAATTTTTAATCTTGTTATGGCGGGACATGCCAGAGACACAAGAGGGTGATTTTTATATATTGTGAAATCTTGTTCTGGTTTGAATATCTATAATTTAAAAAGTATTTGGGGCAAAAGTGGAATGTAAAAACGTGTATGTGCCTTCATACGACATTGTCGATAATGTATTAGATAGGAATCCAAACCAAAATATTTAGGGGTTACAATGGTTTCATTGGTTTGCCTAACTAAAATTAATTTAAAAAATTATTGTCATGTCTCCTCTTGTGTTCATGTTCCCATCTTTTGACAACTGCCGTGTCCCATATCCGTGTTTGGGTCCGCATCTGTGCTACATAAGCGGGCACACACAAGGCGTGGTATTAAATGCATAACGTAACCCATTCAGATTGACTTTGGGTCTTGTATTGGGGTTGTTTTCATGGTCATTAACCTTAATTGGCTATAGAGTATTGGTTGGGACACAGCATCGCCATTGTTACCTTTATGGAGGATGCATCCCCTTGATACAGCCTTCACAACATATAAAACTTACGAAACCAACTGGATAATTGCTACATAACAATGAATCCATGTTACAACAATACACACAAGTAAATTATGGTCACGAATGCTGATGCTCAAATATTTCTATTTATGAGCATGATTTGTTTATAACTAGTTTTTAAAAAAAGTAACCGCACCACTGAGTTAATTATTTTTAATTTTATTTTGAAGTGTTTTTCCGCAACAGTAAGTTAATATTCAAAATTAAAACACAGAAGAAGGCTGGGGAGGAGTGAACGCACATTTTGAATGCAAAATTCAACCTAAGGAATTATTCTATTTTACCCATCGTGGTCAATCTAACTTATGCATCGTAAAATGTTCAATTCTTCAGTACCTAACACATCTAGGGCCGGCTCTGAGATTCTTAGGGCCTAAGTTGAACTTGTAAAATAGGGGCTCTCTATGTTTTCTTTTAAAAAAAAATAACCTCAAAAGGAAAACAAAATCATAAGGATGATAAAAGGTAGCAAGCTATTTGGACTGAGAATCGAACCTTGCTTCTGTTATGTAACAAGACTTAGAGTTACCACTTTGCCAACTACCCCCTTTGGTTGATGGAAGCACTAATTAAATATATATTAGTACATATATAGTTATACCTATTTGGGGCCCTAATTTTTAGCCAAATTTCGGGGACTTAAGTCCACTATCTTATCCGCCTTAGCTCAGGGCCGGCCTTGAACACATCCTTTGTTGGAGGAAAAAAAAAAACCTAGAGCGAAATGATTGGAGGGTTACTGGTGCACATAAGGCATCATAAAGCCTAGAAATTGGCGCGCTTATGTAATACTCATTAGCTGCAACAAATTAATGAAATTATATTTGATGTTTCAGTAGGCTTTGGTAGTCATTTAAGGGGTTGTTAATCACTGACCAAAAATGGAATAGCATTTCCACGTATTTATTTAGACAGTCAAAAGCCTACTATACGGACCAAGATATCTCAGATATGATGGCAGAAGAAACCAAATAAGGAAAGGCCCGGAAACTAAAATAAACACCTATCTGGTTTCAATCTTTATATGCCAGATGGCAAGGGTGAGTGGGCTTAAGCGCTCCTCCCTAGTCCCTCCCGCAAATGATCCGTTCAGGTTCGAGACCCGCCAACTGTGGGATTAGCGTGGAGGGCCCTTTGTCCATCTAGTACCTATGTGGTGCTGAGGTGACGGACTTGCCTTTCCAGGCAATAACTATGGCTCATACCGGACATTCCCCAACGGGTCAAGAACCCTTATGGTCACCATAGGGGGATTACTATGCTGGTCGTCCCACTCCACCCTTTTGCCGTTCAAAAAAATCTTTATATGCCAGATTAAAAATAAATCTTTCTAAAAGCAAGAGTGATTGAACAGGTCAGATCATGATAACCTTTTTTTTTTGGTAAGCACTATCTATTAAAAAAGCTCAAACCCAACTACAAACTCAAAGGGGTATTCCCCCGAAAAGAACAAGGCACCTATACATCAGAAAACTAAAGCCAACTAATACACTCAAGAATAAAAACTAGAAAGAAAACTATACATCCAATTCAAACTTCCTAACTCCAGAGCTACTTAGTGCGATCATGATAACCTTGGTATCTAGAGAAGTAATTTGCAATTGAACATACAAACGAGAAGAAACTAAAAAGCATGAACATGTCATCCGTGATCAAGTCAAAATATAAGAATGAAAAGTCACGAAATAAGGAATACCAACCTATCCCTTGGTGACATTAAATGTTCATCAAACTTTATTTTGACATCACCACGTCATCACAGTATCCAATTCCCATCAAATGTTGCCCAAACCAAAGAACATATGAGATGGAAAACCAACACAGCCCCACCTCAAAGAGTTTTGCCATTCTTCAGATGCAAAGGTCGTTTACTATTTAGAGGGACCCATGGTAATACACGATTCTCCTAAAATTTCCTTTAACCAATTACAAAGTAAAAGAATTTCCAATTTTCCTAGAACAGAGACGAAACAAGATGATGCAAAATCTAAATATCCCCTTCTTGCCCCTCAGGTACAAACCTGCTTCAATGTCATAACGTGAGATTAGAAATAAAAATAAAATCATTAAAATTGTCACCACCACCAACTCTCATTATAACGACTGGCATTTTGAATGTTGCTCTGCAGGTTACTCTTTACTTTGTAGTAAATCAAAATAGAAACAAATCCTACTGGATGGATCCATCAGGAAAAGACAACCATCTCACAATATTACCAGTTAGGAGTTCTTCAGCTCAAGGAAATTCATCTACGATAACACGTTAAAAAATCGACAAAGCTTATCATTTATCCTGGAGACGAATTTCTAATTCCGATGTGGTAGAGACCTAGCTGGACTATAACGTTCTGTGAAGACTATGTCATTATAATTTACCTCTTCTTCAAGTTTTTCTTTTGATTCTTCCTCCTATTCTTCCCTTTTCCATCCCGATTAAGCCCATCACCTCCTTTGAGTCGAATAAGGCTTTCAACACCCATCACCGTTTCAAAGGAGTCCGGTAAACCACGGATTTTGATATTCTTAACGGTGTTATGTTCAAGATCATACCAAATGAACTTTTTATTGTCCCGAGACATCAGGTTTTCACAACCATTCTTTGAATAGGCTAAAGGGATCACAAACCCAAATGACCTAATCACTTCCTGTTCCACGGAAAGCAGTTTGCTCCATGTTCTCTCCACTCCATAATCCTTCATCACCCACACATCAGATTGGACTCCGTAAGAAGTAGCGGTTATGCAAAGACACCCATCCAACACCCCTAAGGGTGCTTTTGGTTGGATGGAATGGAATTTGAATAGGAATTGAATTAAGAATGGAATAGAATTGGAGGAATTGAGAATGGAATAATCATTCTCATTATCATGTTTGGTTGTGCTTAGAAATAGTCATTCTCATCTCCAATGAAATAGTGTGGCAATAGCAATTTTTGGAGTGACAATAGTATTTTTTGGAGTGGCAATAGCATTTTTTGGAGTGGCAATAGAAATTTTTGAAGTGACAATAGTGAATGTTAGAGTGGCACTAGTAATTTTGGTGTAATAAAGAAATGGAATAACAATTCCTTAGTTTTTTGGATAGAATGACAATTCCTTTATTAAGGTGAATAGTGATTCCATTTGAAATCATTATTCCATTATTCAATAGTGAACCAAACATTGGAATAAATAAGTCATTGGAATGACTATTCCATTCCAACCTTGATTCCATCCAACCAAACGTACCCTAAATTCACATGGAAAGTCTTGTCAGAAAGGTCGGGTAGCGGAACTAACCGATACTCCTCGACTGAAAGATCAAATGCACCAATCACATCAGCAGTACTATCCAACTCCGGCTCTCCAATCACAACCCAATGTAAAGCACTTCCCACAAGCACGCCATATCCTCGGGGACCTCACCCATATCGCATATAGTAGGGGAAATCCTGAATTCTTTTCCATGAACTCAACCTCATACTACAGACCTGAACTTTCGATTAAAAAATCTTCACCACCTTGTAATCATCCGTAATGGCATCATACCCAAAACCGTAACTTACGTGACCGAGCTCAAAGTAATCTACTTTTGCCCAGGGTAACAGACGGCACTTTCGGGTAGACGGGTTCGAGTTTTTTATGAAAGTAATCCGTTTTTTTAAACAATTGGTCGAAGTACTCTGATTTTCAAACTATTTTTAAAACTAGTCGGTAGCGCCACTTCAAGTGCCGCTACCCAACTAGCGCTATTCCAATTGGCGCTATATGCCATGTGGCGTTGTCCCAGTGCCACAGTGGACTGGACTAGCGCTAGTTTAAATAGCGCTAGCCAATCGGTAGCGCTATTTGAACAAGCGCTACTCAATCAACTAGCGTTATCTCAACTAGCGCTACCTCTTTCGATCAGTCAAACCGTTCAGCATTCATGAAATGCCTTTTTGAGCCTCATATGATTCGGCTTTTTCAACCATCCTCAATTCATTTACTATTGCATTTTTCAGTCTTAATAAATTCGTACAGTATTCAAAATAAAATTTCTAATTATCACTTGTTAAATATAGTTAAGTTTCTCAAATTTATTTCATATATTCTCATTATAATGTTAACTTCCCTTCAATTATGTGATACTAATTTTGTTATTTTAATAGGCAATTTAACAATTGAACACTCAAGCACTACAAAAATTAATAACCATCATAACTTGCATTACATAGCTCTAACAATAATACTTCATTAACGACTTCCATGAAAAAAAATAAAAACACAAGTTACAGATCCATTTTAGCAATTGAAAAGTTAAGCAGATGCATAGTTTTAAACATTACAAATTATATATCTGCTGCTGAAGATGATGCTGCTCCCATCTTTGAACATTTTCGCTTGTTATGCTCATGTCCACCACACAAGCTACAAGACTGTTTATGTGATGGTTGCCCCTCAAGCCATTCATCCATCATATCCATCTCATTTCGAAATCGATTTACTTGTGGACGTCCTCGACCCCTAAGACGTTCTTCATCAGGATAAATTATTGGCCTTTTGTAAGGAGGCCAATGCGGTTTGTCACGTAGTGGTACAAACGTTTTAGAGCTATAAATGGCTATGTCTGAGGCAAGCCTCCAAACATCGCCAAAGAATGGACTAGGGTCCATGGCCATTCTGTTACACACTGCAATCACATGCGAGCACGGCATTCGCCATTGCTGCATCTTGTTGCAAGTGCATGTCTGTGCATTGAAGTCTATTGTGTGCCTGTGGTTTCCTTTTGTATGGGCTTGTTGGATTCATTCGCACCTCGTAGATTCCTATCTCTTTGTCAAACTCAATCACTTCGTGCCTTCTTCCTCTATTCATCGTACTTTTCCGTTGCGAATTTGCTGAATGTTTTGCCTGATTCGATCCCCTCCCTTGCTTTGACGGCATAGTCGTTGAAATATGTAACACACTTATAGAATGTCGTCTTAATTGTAGCCACTATGGGGAGGTGTCGGGCTTCTTTGAGGACTCCATTAAAGCTCTCAGACAAGTTTGTAGTGCGCGATCCGTATCGTTAGGATCAATCAATGTAGTACCAGTCACTGGTCGCCCGTCGACAGGTATGCCTAACAAAATCTCGACATCCTGTAGCGTGATTGTCAACTCACCTGGACGCATGTGGAAAGTGTGCGTCTCAGGACGCCATCGCTCAACAAGAGCCGTAATCAGAGCCCAATCCAAGGACAAGAAAGGCAGTGAACAAAGTCCCTCTAAGCAGACACAGCGTATCAAGTCCATAACAGCGGGTGACGGCTGTTTTCTCTTACGTCTCCGTGACTCGACCCAACAAATTCTCATGCTTTCACAATCATCCAGCCCTGTACGCTGAATTAAAGTAATTAAAGGTTACATCAACGAATTTATAAATAATGAAATGAAGTACAACTATGCTCTACATTTTGGAATTGTAAATGTATTAACTTACGACAGCATCCCAAACTTTCTGGGAGTGGTGCTGCTGTTGTAAAACAAGTATCGACCCATCTATGGGCCCCAGGTCAGCACTATGAAGTAAGTCAACGTCCAAGTCCATAGACACACTGCTAGCAAAGCCATAAATTGATTAACAAAAGGACATCAACAACAACAACAACAACAAAATACTTAAGTGCAACATCGTTCCTCTAGGTAGAACACTCAAAAGATACCACATTCTAACCTCAACACCCAAGAATCCACATTCAAATAGTGTCATTGTTCCTATATGACACTTATGTTTTGTGTGGGACAAGCGCACAAGAGGACGCTTTAAAAACAGGTGCATTGGTGGTGGGTTTTTTTTTTTACTTGAGAAAAGCATCGGTTGTTAAACATGTACTATATCTTTTGTCTTTCTAGGGAGACAAATAATGACACTTTGGTTTTGCCTTGATGAGAAAAGAAATAAGAAGAGAGCCCCTGACTAGATTTTAAAGTTGATCAGTTCATTTGTAGCCTAAACTTCTAGTTACTAGTATTATTCATCATGCTAGCTTATGATCGAAGTAAAAAGACTGTATGATAGCAACCATACAATGCCTGCATGAGAGAGTTGTGCGTTTATTTTCCTGATAAAAACTAATGACCAGACATCTCAAGGAGTCGATTCTTTAACATAACAAAAATTGAACTTGGCATAACTCAAGCTAGAGAATGAACAACAAAGCAGCAGAAAAGCACATATCACGAGCATGACATGACAAAATTGGGACTGTGTTTGCGATTTGCTATCCGAACGCAGTATCTACTTTTTTTCCCTTTTTAATCATTCAATAACTGCCAAAACAAGGCTTACAACGAAAGGTTTACATCAAAAATCAAAAGAGCAACTAAACTAGCAGGAGGATTAAACACCCAATCCTCGAGAAGATTTCTCAAAGATGCCAACGTTGCTATGTGGTGGGCTGCTCTGTTCTTTGTGTAGGGGGCTGATTTTTCTGTTGACCGTTTGACTCGAGGACTATGGCGTCGATCTTCGCGTACTTGCAGAACCGGAGGGGGTTGTTCCTCCGGGAAGAAGCTCCGATGATAAAGTCAGTGAGGGGGACTGGAAGAAGGAAGTTTTTACAAGAAATTTGCTTTGTAGAGAGAGAAGTAATGTAAGAAATCTGAACCTTTATCTTGGAGGAAGTACCCATCTATTTATAGGCAAAGATGAAGAGAGAGAATAGAACAGGCTGTCCCTGCCACCTACGCGTTGTGCTACGCTCGGATGACGTCATGAGTCAGAGGCATTAATTGACTGCCGCCTGTTGGGGATTGGGGAACCGTCCAGTCTGGGCTAGAGGGGTCACATCAGTCAGAGACGTCACCTCACTCACCCAAGAAGCTCTTACACGTTTCCCAGCAGCTTCTGGAAGGTTCTGGAACAGCGGTCTCTGAGCGAAACCATCTCGACCGAAGAAACAACAAACCATGGAATAGAACAATTTTTACCGAACGAACAAGGTTATCCGAATGAATCAAATATATCATCCTTCGGCAATCATATTGTAGCTCGGCTAGACTCTTGCACCACCTTTATCCTTCGGATAACGCGCAAAGATGTCTCACCTGGGCCCCTCTGGAGACAGACGAACTGAGACAACTATTCGTTTAAAGACAACACAGCAAATCCCTTGTGACTCATTTGAACCTTTTGGTCCTCCGGATATTTCGCTCCCCTACAATAGCCCCTCAACTCCTATTTCCCAGCTTCGGCAGGGAGGGAGGAGTTGAAAGAGTAACAGCCAAAGAAAAATAGCCGAAGCAAGATCATTGAAAGGCTTCCCGAACGTCTAGCGCATGTCAAACGTCAGAAAGATATCGAATCGACAAACCTGTAACTTCTATTTAATGCTTCTGTAACCGCCGGTTCCAAAGGACACCACGTGTCCCCCTGTCATTCGACGTCGATACGGTGCACCCCATCAATCCCCACATGTCACTCATCAACGGTCACATCAATCTCCCACCCAAATCCTACGGTTGGGGGCTCGGCACAGCTTCGAATTCCGCCCTAGGTATAAAGACGAAAGGAGGAGAGAGAAAATCACTTTTCCCTCCCCTTCTCAGACGATTCAGCAGTTCGACGCCATTCCCATTCCTTCAAAACTCCAGCCACTTTGAAGATTTGAAAAGGATTTTTCCTAGTTCTCACATTGATTTAAAGGTATGTTTTTGAATCTCTATATTTCTACCGCTTCCCATTTGTTTTTGGGCCCTTATTTTCGTTTTCGACTGGTTTCGTCGCCTCTGCACTATAGATGAGGTTGAAGATGTTCATATGTTCTTCCAAACGTATTTGCATCTTCAACCTGTGTTCTTCCGAGCACGCATAGGAATATTTTTCCCTTTTCTTGGATTCTCCATTTCAACTTCCTATCTGACAAGTAGTCTCTCGGAAGAGCCGATACGCTCGATACAACCTTGTCACCGAACATAGACACGTTAGGACTTGACCATGCAACTAGTTGTCGGTCTAATCCCTTGCACTTTTGTTTTTAGGTATGGAGACTTCTCCCTCGGTTTCTTCCGGAGAGTCATACCGTTCGGTCGACAGTGCATCATTAGGCGCTGGAGGTGCAAACCTGGCGATTGCTGATGCCATCTCCAACTTAGCTTGGAATTACCGACGATGCGGGATCCGAGGATTTTGCGGACGTTGAGATCCCCGCACATGTGATTCCCCTCTGAACGATGGCTCTAGATAGTGAGATCATAAACTTGGAGGGTCAGTCGGACAAGGAATTAGGTGATCCGACGGAGGAGGAAGAAGTAGATACCGAGGAGACGGTATCTGAAAGGGACATAGCCGAGAGAGATGCTCCCATAGCTTCGTCGAGCCAAGCCGAGGGCGGAGATGGGGCTGCTGGACCTTCTTCCAAACCTCAAAGGAAAAAGAGGAAGATAGTCCCTTTAGACCCCGACGTAATTCCAGACCGAACGGGAAAGGATCCGTACCCTTATTGGAGATCTTTTGAAAGCGAAGAGGGCATGAGGTCCTTTCGTCGGGATTATAAAATCCCGGATGACGTGGTGATTACTCCGGTACCCGGCCCTCGAATTAGGTTCAGCAACGAGCACATCGCTGTTCCCCTCATGGCTATAACCAAGGGAGGACTTTAATTCCCTATACACAGGATCCTTAGGGAAGTCCTGTACATGTTCACCTTGATGCCGTGCCAACCGAGCGTCAATTCTTTCCGCATCATCCACTCAATCATAAAGCTCGCCGAGCTTAAGATGTTCCCACTCGAAGCTTGGCACATATTCGAAAATTATACAATGTCACGGAACATCAGATACTCCAGATATTATCTATGTTCCCGAAGGAACATGGCAAAGATCATTCCTGAAGGAATGTATGATTTCAAAAAATGGGCTTCGGACTACGTCGAAGTTCGGGGAAACTATTAGTATCCCCCAGATGAGTATGGTCACTTCGAAATTGCCACACGTAGGGGCGATCCTCGTAAGAATTTAGATTTTGTGTTGGATATATATATATAAAAGTTGTTTTTATGCCTCATTCTTACATGCACCATTAATTTATCGAATTGATGATTCGTTTCTTTGTTCGGCAGTGACAACAAAAATCAATAGGGAATTGCTGAAAGCAACAAAGGGGTGCAAGCTTGCCGCGTCTCTGCTCACAATCCCTTCGGAAGAGAGAGACGTTCCGACGATCCTCGGCTACAAAGCAGCGTACGGAGGCAGGATTCGGAAGAAAGCTGCTGATAAAGAAGAGCTCAGGTCCGAGGATCAAGCAGATCTTCCCGAAGACCTACTTCCAATCGAGGATAGGCCGCTACGAGGGCTAATTCGCGAACCCACCGAAGGCACCACCCCCGAAGAAGAGGAAGACATGCCTCCGTGAAGTATGAAAGACGTGCTTCAAAAGAAACTTGAAGAAAAAGAAAAAAAGAAGGCCCTGCAAAAGAAAACTGGGGCTGTAGGGGCCTCAGGCTCTGCTCCGAGCAAAAAGGTGCCTCCCCAACAAACTCAAAAAAGTCCGCTGCCGGCTCCCCCATCATCGAAGGACGCCCCAGCGGGCAATAAGCAGAAGACGACGGCTCCTACCGAGGCTGGAGGCATAGCCCCGAAGCCAACAAACAAGGGGAAGGAGACCGGTGAGGAGAACACCCCATGGTCACCGAGCTTCATCACTCCTGACAAGAAGCAGGTGTTGAAGTCCAACAGCCTGCGGGAGGATCCTTCCCTAGCATTGACCCTCCTGTCTGGAGTGGGTTTTCCGAGGGACATACAATCGGCCCCCTCGCTCAAGGCTGCCCTTACCGAGTATTACTATCATGCTGTAAGGGTAAGTCCTTTTGGTTGCAGTTGTTTCTCCCTTTGCTTGTTTACTTATATATGCTGACAGAAGTATTCTTGTCTGTTTTCCTCAGGCCTCCCAGTCTATTATGAGTGTGAACCTTCACCTCATCGAGCATGAGAAGAAGAGGAAACAGATGCTGCAGTCTCTCCAAATAAATAAAGATGCGGCCGAGGAATACAAAAAGAGCTGGGAAGATTCCAAGGCCGCTCGCCAAGCCCTAGAGACACAGGTGGCCAACCTTAATGACCTGGTCAAAGGCATGCAGGAATCTGCCGAGAAGACTAGGTTTGAGGGGAAAGACGAGGGCCTGGCCGAAGGAAGAGCTCTGGGGCGAGAGGAAATGAAGAGAGAGATGGAGGGGGAGCTACAAAAGGAGTACACCTGGGGTTATTTAGAGGTTGAAGAGGCAGCTGCTGACAAGCTTGCCGAAGCCCAGGCTGAAATGATTGAAGAACAACATAAAGCAAGCTTTATGCTGGGCTACAACAGAGGCTTTGATGACGCCGGGGTAGAGTAGATGACGAGAGAAGATCACTTGTTGAGATTCCTCCTCGTGATTCAACCGAGGCGCAACAACATGATGCCGAACAGCCAGCCCCTACTTCTGAGCCCACAAACTAACCCACCGAGGCTGAAACTCCCTCGGCCTGTCCTCCAGAAGACCCTACCCTATCTTTGTTCACCGCCCCTTAGGAAGTTCTGGGCGCTTTGTTTTGCATTGTGATGGTCTTTTTTGTTCGGTGGTGTGTTTTTTTTTTTTTTTGGTTGGTAATGTTTGAACAGTTTCTTTGGTTGTAAGACAATAGATTTTTGAGAAATATATCGCCTGAAATGTGGAATCTTAGAAATTTTTACAAGTGTATTTGTTCGGATTAACGTTTGTTTTGTACAAATGGCGACATTTATGATATCTGAGTGTCACTTCCTTGATCCTTTTAGTAGGTTTGTGTTCCCGTTATAGCCCCCTGTCTCGGAGGATTACCGAGCGATAAGGACGAGAATCCAACGAGACAGTGAGGGAACAGAGGGCCGAGAGCAACGAACAATGCACCCAATCGAATAGAATGCAGAGGGCTACAAGGACGTCGCCCGAACGAGTGGAATACCGAGGGCTACAAGGATTTCGCCCGAACAAGTGGAATACCGAGCCCAACGGCTTAACACGGGCGAGGTGAATACCCAAAAGACATAATAAAGAGCAAACGAAGGAAGAGAGAGTGAAATGCAAATATTCCATTAATAAGAAGGCCTGAAGGCTTACAGGTAAGTACGATAAAAACAAAACAAAAGTTAAATGAGGCAACAGCTAGCCATGGAACTTCTGAAGCTTCTGAGCGTTCCAAGGGTTAGGTATGGGTGTGCCATCCATTTCAGCAAGTTTGTAAACACCATGGCCTATCTTCTTGGTTACGCGGTAGGGACCTTCATACGGATCCTTGAGTTTTGTCAACTTGTTTGCTTCAACAACCATCCGAAGAACGAGATCGCCAACTTGAAATGGCCGAGCACGAACATTCTTATTGTAGCCCTTAGCAACTTCCTGTTGATAAGCAGCATGCCGAAGGTTGGCGTTGTCACGGAGTTCTTCGGCAAAATCCAGCTCAAATCCCACGAGTGCATGATTATTCATGGGGTTAAAATTCTCTGTACGAGCTGTCCGAATCAACGTAGAAAGAGGTAGAACAGCTTCCATGCCATAAGCCATTGAGAATGGGGTTCGGCCAGTTGAGCGCCGAGGCGTAGTGCGATAGGCCCATAAAACGTGAGGAAGTTCCTCAACCCATAAACCGAGCTTCCGATCCAGACGACGCTTGAGCCCCCGAGTAATGGTTTTATTGGAAGCTTCAGCCTGGCCATTGCCCTGAGGGTACGCCACCGAGGAATTCTGAATCGTAATCTTCCGCCGTTTGTAAAAAGCTTTAAAGGCAGCTGCCACAAATTGGGAGCCATTATCTGAGAGGATGGCGTAAGGAACGCCGAACCTCGAGATGATATGCTTCCAAATGAATCGTTCCACGTCTCCAGCAATTGTTTTGACCATGGGTTTTGCCTCAACCCACTTGGTGAACAAGTCGGTAGCAGTAAAAAGATACTCAAATCCCCCTGGTGCCTTGGGCAGCTTGCCCACAATATCGAAAGCCCACACGGTGAACGCCCAAGGACTAGAGATCATCTTGAGCGGGAAGGCAGGCTGGTGGATAAGGGAGGCTTGTTTCTGGCACCGAACACAACGTTTCACATATTCCTCGGATTGTTTCACCATCTTCGGCCACCAGTACCCTTGGGTCAGACCCCGTTGTGCCATGCTTCGCCCGCCCGAATGGGCCCTATAACTTCCCGAGTGTAGCTCATCCAGGATGCCTTCCACTTGATTTTCATACACCACCTTCAACTCAGGTTCAGTGAACGTTCGTCGATAGAGATGTCCATTGGGATCCAAAAAGTAATTTGCAGCTCGGCATCGTACCCTATGAGCTTCATTCTTGTCCCTTGGCAGGGTTTGAGTTTGCAAGTACAAAACAATTTGATTCAATTGGCTCGAGCCGAACGAGATGGCCGCCGCGGAGAGTCGGAGGGCTCAAAGCTCGGAGTTTCTACCTCGTCAAAAATGATGGTGCGACCGCCGGAGGCTCGATAAACTGAAGCAAGACCTGCAAGGGTGTCACGACCCCGATTCTAGAAAATTTGTCGAGTCATCGTGACCGGCCGATGAGACCTAACGCTCATCCAGGCCTCTTTTTCATAATTAAATTTGGAGATAAAAACATGACTATTTTATTTCTAAAACTCTTATTACAAAACTCAAGTCTTCTGAAAAGATAACATTTTTACAATATCTACACAAAAGTACAACAAGCATGTCCCAGGGCAGCAGCAACTCCGTCCCTATTCTTCATTATCTGGGGAAAAAATTATCAATTTTCATAAGCTGAATGCTCGTGTGAGATACAAATACAAAAGTTGCACGTTTTATACCATGGAAACAATTTTAACATAAATGCTTGCATAATCTGAAACAAATACTCTTATGATGTTCATCCAATAGCTTAATCTTTCTGTAGGGGAGCGACCCCTCTTGCTATGTGAAATGATCAAGTCACTGGCCACTAGGACCCTATTCTTTCCGTCCGTCTAACTCCCTTCTGTGTTATGGTATCTTTTAAAGCGTCCCCCAAACTCGGGACAACTGTCTGGATGCATCAATAGGTCATCTCCTTTATTTAACCGCTTTCTCTTTTTTTTTTAAGCTTAAACTTTACAGTGTCATCACCTTTGTTTGACCTGCTTCTAATCTTTAACATGAAAAATTGTCACATCTTTTCCCATGGCATATCTTAAAAAAAGCAATAATCTTTACTCAACATAAAATCATGCTACTTTTATAAAGAAAAATCACGTAACTAAAGTATAAGTATCTCACCTTAGAATTCTTTGTTACGTGTACTTGTTAACCTCCGGACAACGTAGTGGTAGCTCAACAGTGGTGTATGACTTCGGCAGTGGGCTACGTATGACTTTGTTTAGGACTTTTGTTAAGTTCCTTTATTTCTTTGTAATGCTACCCCTGAACTTTTTTTTTTCCTTTATTTCCGTACAAGTAATCTTGCACCAGGGGATACTATTTCCAGTCTTGTACTAAGTATAGGTTTGCTATTTATAGAGTTCTAAATTTGATCCTAATTTGACACCTGGTGCAACACATGTCATTTTCTTACTTTGGGTAAGCAAAGCTAAACTATAGGCTATTGTGGCAAAAGTTAGAGCATGCTTAGTGTCCTTCTTTTTCGTTTCTTCTCTCTTTTTTTTTTATTTTATTTTAAGTTCCCGTACATACTTAACATATACATACCCATATGTTCCATGTTATGGTATTTTTATCATCTTTCAAGTAAATTATCTATTGTGTGTACATTTTATAAAAGAAATATTTTCAATTTTTGTTCCAGACTAAAATTAAATAATTTTACATGCCGGTCTCAACATTGCATTCATTTTAAATCGAAAAACGTACAAATTTTGTGTCGGGGTGTTACAAAGGGCATCAGCATGAGCGTTATGTTCCCGAGCGATCCACCCGATCTCTACGCGCCCAAATTGCTTGAAAAGAGCTAAGATGTGGCTGACATAGGAATTCATACGTTCATCCCTGGCTTGATAATCGTCATTTAGATGGCTCACAATCAACCTCGAATCATAGAACACATGAACCGAATCTGCGCCAAGCCAAAGGGCGAGTTGTAACCCTGCGATCAAGGCCTCATACTCGGCTTCATTGTTTGTTGCTTTATAACCAATTGAGACGACACTTTCGTGCACGGTTCCTTCGGGAGACACAAAGACTATTCCAGCCCCAGCCCCATTGACATTCGAGGCTCTATCCACAGTCATTAGCCACGCATCTCCGGAAAACATCTTCCATTCTTTTACAGGCTTGCTCTTGCCGAACGTATACCAGGAACAATGAGGCTCGGGTGGGGGAGCAACCCACTCTTCCGTGGCATCTTCACGCACACGCTTCACTTCTTCTTCGGCAGTAGCCAATGCATTAGCCTCATCTTGCAACCCAGGGGTAAGCTCGGCAAAGAAATCGGCCAAAGCTTTGCCCTTTGATGGCCGTCCGAGGTTCGAACTGTATATCATAATTGGCCAAGTCCTGGGAAAATTTGAGAATCTGGCTTGATGAATCCGTCTTCCGAAGCACAGTTTTAAGAGGAAACTCAGTAAGGACCACGATCCTATGGCATTGGAAGTAAGGCAAAAGGCTTGTTTTAGCAGAAACAAGGGCCAATGCTAACTTCTCCATAGGAAGATACCTAGTCTGAGAATCCATCATCGTTTTGCTAGAGTAAAAGATTGGTTGATGCTCCATCCCTTCTTTCCAAACAAGGATTGAACTTGTGGCATGATCAGAGACCTCCAGGTAAAGGCACAGATCTTCGTCAGGTTGGGGCTTAACTAGTAATGGAACGTGAGATAGATAGTCTTTCAATGATTGCAAGGCTTGCTCGCACTCCTCGGTCCATACGAACCTTCGGCGGCTAGTCCTGATAGCCTGAAAGAAGGGTCGACAGAGATCCCCCGAACGCCGTATGAAACGATTCAACGCAACTACCATTCCCGTAAGACACTGTACTTCCCTGATGGTTGTGGGTGCCCGAAGATTTTGCACGGCAGTCAGCTGCGTCGGATCGGCCTCTATCCCTCGGCGGATAATCATGTAGCCGAGGAATTTCCAGAACTGACTCCGAACGCACACTTCTTCGCATTAAGTCGCAACTTGCGTTGCTTCAGCACGGCAAAGACCTCCCCCAGATCCCGAAGGTGGTCCCGAGCGAATTTACTTTTACACACCAGATCGTCAATATAAGCTTCTAATATTCGATCGAGCATCCCAGGAAACATCGAGGTTATCGTTCGTTGAAAGGTAGCCCCAGCGTTCTTCAATCCGAATGGAACGACGTTATAGCAATAGACGCCACGAGGGGAGATGAAGGCCGTCTTTTCTTGGTCATCCTTGGCCAAAGCTATTTGATGATACCCGCGATACGCATCCATGAAACTCAGCCACTCGCATCCCGCAGTTGCATCTACCATTTGTTCGATCCGAGGAAGCAGGAATCGATCCATTGGCCAAGCATCATTGAGATTCGTGTAGTCCACACAAACCCTCAATTTACCATTTTTCTTCGGGACGACAACGGGGTTAGCCAGCCAAGTTGGGTAGAGTATCTCCCTAATCGCCCCAGCCTCCAGAAGTCGATCCACCTCCGCAACGACTGCTTCGACGTGGGCAACCGATGAACGTCGAAGCTTCTGCACTACCAGCTTTCTATTCGGATCCACATTCAGTGCATGAGTTGCAAACGAAGGTTCGATACCCAGCATTTCCTTCGGAGTCCAGGCGAATACTTCAATATGTCGCATGAGGAAGTCGTACATCTCCCATCGTTCTTCCTCGGTCAAAGAGCTACCGACAAGAAAATACCGTGTGTCGTCCTCGTTAATCGGCATGCAGATAAGCTCTTCGGTCGATTTTTGCTCGGCGGGTAGCCCCACTTCCTCTATCACGATGGAGTCTGCCACCTCCACACATTGCACCTCGAGGCAGCTTTGCTTAGTCGTCACGGTACTAATGTAACATTTCTTCGATTGAACTTGGTCTGCTCGGAGGCTCTCTTGGCGGCCGTTCCAACCGATGAACTTTACGACTTGATGATAAGTTGAAGCCACCGCTTGCAACCCGTGTAGCCAGGCTCGACCGAGGATGACGTTGTAGGGGCTAGGCGAACTAACCACTATGAACTCGACATCTAACACTCGGGAACCGGCTCGCACGAGGAGGTTGATAATACCGAGTGGCCAAACCGGGGCTCCAGTAAAGCTGACGAGCGGCGTGGTTGCTGGCCGAAGCTGATTGGGAGAGAGGCCGAGGCTCTTGAAAGTCGAGTAGAACATTAAGTCGGCTGAGCTTCCTTGGTCAATTAACACCCGTTGCACTGTGGATTTGTCAATTATCACCGTCACACCGAGGGCGTCGGTGTGTGGCACTTGGACCCCTTCTAAGTCCTGGGATGTGAAAGAAATAGGGCCCTCGCAATTAGGATCTTCAAATTTCCTCTTCGTCGAGGTTTCAATGCTGCATACCGAGAGAGCTGCGACGGCCTTATTGATTTCCGCCCATAGTTCGGAGATACGGCCTTCGGAGGCGATGCCTTGGATGACACTGACGTGTCCACCGAGGAGCGGAGGTGGAGGCGAGAGAGGACTTTTTCGAGTATCAATCCAAGGATTAAGGTGTCTTGCAGCAGCAAGCTCCTCCAAGTACCATTTGGTGAACACTTAGTCGTGTAATGCCCTCGCTCTTTGTGGAATGAGCATATTCTGGGTCCATCGCCAGCCGTTCCGAGAAACCTGGTTGACCAAGAGAAGAATGGGAGCTTCCCGATGATAGAGAGAAGTTTATAGATGGGCTCTGTGAACGTTGTTTGCTCGGCAACATATTCGTCGGGCCTTGGTTCTCGCTTCGGCGGCTGCACCGTTTGTTGCTGATGCTGTGAAGGCCGATTCCCGTTGTTCGGCTTGTTTCCGCCCGACGCTTGCCCGACATTAACCACTTGCTTTTTAGCCGTGGCATTTGCTTTAATGGGTTAGACAACCTTCGGGGCATTACGCTCGGCCATTGCTTCCTCATGGACGCAATCCTTCTCTATGATAGTCATCAGTTCTCCCATGCTCTTCGGCGGATTTCTTGACAGATCACGAAACATAGCCGACGTTGGGTCCAGACCATTCATAAATGACTTGGCAGCGACTCCTTGATTGCAATCCGGTATGAGGTTGTAAACCTCCCAATATCGTTCGGTATAAAGCCGAAGAGTTTCCCCCGCGGCTCGTCGCATGTTGACCAGCATCGAAAGCGTCTTCGGCTGAATGTTGCTGGTTACGAACCTCTTCGTGAATTCCAACTCTAGTTCGTTGAAACACGTAATGGACTTCGGCTTCAATTGATTATACCAAAGTATGATTGGCTCACTCAAGGCAAGGGGAAAGATTTTGCATATAAGTGCATCGGAGAAATTTTGGAGGCTCATCATTTGCCGGAAGCGGCAAACGAACGCGACCTCGTTCTCTTTAGCTTCATAATGCTTGAGCTTTGGCATAACAAATCGTTCCGGGGGCCACTCTTGCTGGATGGCGTCTACGAAGGGGGAGGCTTTCGCCTTTCCGAGCTTCGAAGTATCCTCCGGGACAGGGATGGGCTGGGCAGCTGGAAGGGGGATAGTTGGACGAGGCTCGGGATGCCTCCGACGCTCGGAATGACGCCGCTGATGCTCGGTTTTTGGTATCCCTGCCGCTCTCCATCATTCCTTGCTAGCTCTCGAGCTCCTCTTGAACCTTCTGGCCGAGGTTGCTGAGGCCCCGCTCGATCAACCACCGGCTGATATATGGTTGGAAGGCCCGTAAACTGATCGTAGAGAGTGATAGTGTTGTCTCGTTCTGAATGCCTGTCTGGGCTTTCTCTTCGGTGATGACCAAGAGATCATTCCGAAAGTCGGTCAAGATGATGATGCTCGGACCTCTGTCGAGATGGTGCTGATCGTTCTGGAAATTCACCTGCATAGCTCCGCCGTGGTGGATCGTTAAGATCCACGGGCTGTTTCCCATCTCGTCCGCCTAAGTTTCGTAGCGCGGATGAATGCACCCTAGCTAAGGCCCTCCCTCCATTAGTACCACTCGTTGAACTCGTGGCTGAGGATCTCGAACTTTCTGGTCGGATCTGGCTCGCCAAGCGAGGGCGCGAGCTCATTTGCTACTGCAACCCCCCTTCAAGGCGTTCAAATACAGTTTGTTGCTCGGATACTACCAGCTCGGTTGTGTGCGCAGGGCGAGCCTTTTTGCTGCGCTTATGAGTTCGCTTTGGCTGACTTGGCCCGGCTGTATGGATACGCGCCGGAGTTGCCAGCATGCCTCCATCTCACTTCTTTAGCCGCTGCTGGAGCATGGCTATGACAGCCGCCTGATCCTTCTGTTCCGCAAAGCAATATCCAACTCCGTTTGTGGAAGAGAGAGTTGTCTAGCCACCATTGAAACGTTGTTCGCCGTTTGCTCGGGGTTCAGGTTAAGAGAACCATACCCAGATAATCCGAGGGTGAAGTTTTCCAGGCCAGGAGAAGGAAGACGTTGAGCCATAGAAAAGAAAAGAGGAAGTATATAAGTAGAGTTGAATGGGTGGAGTCACGGTGGAAACAGCAATCAGGCCCACGATGCTAGGTGGAGTGTTCTTAATTTCCCCAGTGGAGTCGCCAATTGTGGGGGGCTGATTTTTCTGTTGACCGTTTGACTCGAGGACTATGGCGTCGATCTTCGTGTACTTGCAGAACCGGAGGGGGTTGTTCCTCCGGGAAGAAGCTCTGATGATAAAGTCAGTGAGGGGGACTGGAAAAAAGAAGTTTTTGTAAGAAATTTGCTTTGTAGAGAGAGAAGTAATGTAAGAAATCTGAACCTTTATCTTGGAGGAAGTACCCATCTATTTATAGGCAAGGATGAAGAGAGAAAATAGAACAGGCTGTCCCTGCCACCTATGCGTTGTGCTACGCTCGGATGACGTCATGAGTCAGAGGCATTAATTGACTGCCGCCTGTTGGGGATTGGGGAACCGTCCAGTCTGGGCTAGAGGGGTCACATCAGTCAAAGACGTCACCTCACTCACCCAAGAAGCTCTTACACATTTCCCAGGAGCTTCTGGAAGGTTCTGGAACAGCGGTCTCCGAGCAAAACCATCTCGACCGAAGAAACAACAAACCATGGAACATAACAATTTTTACCGAACGAACAAGGTTATCCGAACGAATCAAATATATCATCCTTCGGCAATCATATTGTAGCTTGGCTAAACTCTTGCACCACCTTTATCCTTCGGATAACGCGCAAAGATGTCTCACCTGGGCCCCTTTGGAGACAGACGAACTGAGACAACTATTCGTTTAAAGATAGCACAGCAAATCCCTTGTCACTAATTTGAACCTTTTGGTCCTTCGGATATTTTGCTCCCCTACACTTTGCTCTTGGAGTCCAAGAAAAAGTACTTTGTGAATGAAAAGAAAAAAACAATGGACTTTTTGAAGCTAATTCATTATGTTCACTCTTTTCCTATGCTTTTGTGTGTGTGTGTGGCTGTACTAATCCCTCAACAAGTCCAAGATCCTAACACAATTAACAAAATAAATCAGAAGTTATAGCCCTATCAATAAACTCGTAGTGTGGCCTCAGCAAATCCCACTACATGGGAAGTATTTTAATTTCAATATGGATCACCTGATCTGTATCCTACATATCTCAACCAGGTCCACACATAGTCCCATCGTCCGAGCTTTGAGAAGTAGCACACATTACACAACCCACGAGAGAGAGAGAGAGAGAGAGAGACATACGGTGATTAAGGAAAAAAATTTCAGTGCCGAATGGGTACCACGTGGTGCCCGCTCGGCCATTCGAACCGTCCATTACGTGTATGGACGGCTCAGATTTGGAGAGAGAAGAGGAGAGAGAAAGTGTTAGGATGAGAGGAGAGAGTGTGTTTTAATCTGAGCCGTCCAAAAATGCATCAGACGGCTCGGGTGCGCCGAGCGGGTGCCACGTCGGCAATACCCGCTCGGCACTGAAAAATTCCTCGTGATTAAGGGAGGCCGGATTCGGCGACGGTGAGCTCGCAGAGAGGAGAGCTGAGATCGCCAAGCCCTAGCACAGAGGGAAAGAGGAGAGAAGTAACAAAGCGTCTATAAGGCCCTAGCGCTATCTGAGAAAGCGCTAATTGCTTGCGTGGACATTATTGCCATACAAGCCAATCAATAGCGTTAGTTGAACTGACGCTTCTCTGGTAGCATTGTTTCAAAAGCTGCTACCGAGTAGTTTTAAAAATAGTTTCAAAACCAGAGCACTTCGACCAATTGTTTTTAAAAAGAGATTAGTTTCATAAAAAAACTCAGACGGGTTCCATATAGCGATATCATGTAAACCGTGTGAGAGATAAATCAAGCCATTACAAGAACCCAGAGTTCCAAGGGGCTTAGACATGATCATGCAGTCGAGCTCGACAGCATTATCTAGTGAATTGAAGTCAACCGAATAAGTAGAGAAATGAGAAAGGATGAGGCTGAGATGGGCTTTGGTTTCGATTGACCGCTTGAGGTGCGATTCGACGAAATCCCAACTGTGTATAAGATTACGCCAGGGTTTAGAAATGCGCCTGAAACGTAGAAGTGCTTTGACTGACGATCGTAAGAGTATTTCGGTGACCACGTCCATCGAAAAATCTAAATCTCTCTCTCTGATTAGGGCTCCAAAATTTGCAGGTAAGGAGAGAGAGAGATGGCCTGAAGGGCATTTTTCACTAACAAATTTTGGATTCGTATGGTAGAGGAGCTTTTTACAATTACTGTTTGGGCCCATGGGCTTTGGAGTAATTTAGGCCCGTTTCATTAACTAAATAAAGTAAACTTAATTTTTTTACAAGTACTTATTTTGTCAAATTAATAGTAATGTATTGAGAGTCAATGACTTGCTTTATAAAACAAAAAATGAGTACTTGAAAAATGATGATTTTAGCGAATGGGACCTTAACATTTCAAATTGAAGGCACCCTACCATTGCACCTTAAATAGGAAATTATTTAACAACAATGCTACAATCACATACAAATACTCACACACATACACACAAAGTGGGCAATATTGTGAATACCATTCTGTACCGGCTTGGTGAGATTCCGGTACTCTAGCTCTACAATACCGTCCCAGCCTCAATATCGGGCCTTACCGGTCGGTACCAGCCATTCCGGACAATATCGGGCGAGATTATGTAACCAGCGACTTCGGTTAGTATTTTGCAAAACAGAGAGAACAAGAAGAAAATAGAGAAATGGAGGGGAAAGAGGGAAAAAGAAGAAGATCGGAGCAACATCTAACTCCTCTTAGTCTTCTTCAGCGTAACCTTGATCAGAGCAAATCTGTTGTATTGTACCAGACCAGATTTGAACCTTCCCATGGCACCATGCAGTGGACGATTGAAGCGAATCGCGGAGAGGAAAGTGTGTTTGATGGGTTTTGATTCGGTCATTACTCATTAGATACAGACATAGAGGGATAGAGAGAGAGGCGTGAGGGGAGAGAGAGAGAGAGAGAGGAAGTGTGTGTTTGATGTTCTTGTAACCCCCGACTTTTATAAACAAATAAGACGCTAAAAAGAATTAGAAGAAAATAATAATAATAACTAAAATTTAGCAAGCCGCCTACCATTAGGATTTAAAGAGTCTACTAAGTCGTGACTCAAAATTTATAGATGGAAAATGATATTGGCACTCCAAAATTTGATGCAGGCACTCCAAAATCAGTGTAATTCCAAAGCCACTTTCCTTTGTTTTTTCGAGTGTCTGCATCGATTTTTAGAGTGTCATTATCATTTTCCTTTATAGATCTATCAATTTTTATATATTACATCAATTCTATTAACAACAACACGGTACGTGCTCTTACAAGGTGCAAGGAATAATCCGAAAAGAATCAGATAAGATACTCAATAGATATAGTTAGATTTTTTGTAGATTTAGTCTAGATATTATTGGATATTCCTAGATAATAAAATATTTGTTTAGATTTTATTGGATATCACTAGATATTACTAGATAATGAGAGATTTGTTTGGATAAGATTAAAACAAACTAGAACTCTTTACCTATCTCGTATAAATAGGCATACTCCTTTCACATTCATTTCACACCACAAGCACACACATCACATACACACGGCACAAGAGAAGAAAGAAACAAAAGAGAGAAGGAAAGAAGAGAAGAGAGGGAGGAGGAAAAGAAATTGGTGAGTGCTCACAAACCCCCCCACCCCCCCCCCC
>BPLS01000393.1:167697-197048 GCA_019656275.1 Rhododendron kiyosumense | reverse complement strand
ATTTGTCAAGCCATTCAACTCACACCTTCAATCTCTCCAACTTTTCTCTTTAAAAACCTTGTGTTTGTTCTTTGTTCTTCGTATTCTTGAGTTTTTTCTTGAGTTCGTCAAGAAACTCAACTTGAGGCTGCCACCAAACCACCATCCGACCAGCCTCTCGATCCAAAAAATTTAGTAATTTAGTCAAGATTTAGTTTCGAGAGAAAAAAAAAGTCTTTTATTTTCTCTTTCGAAACTACTGTGGACGGGACAATGGATGACTACAACTTTTCAATTTCAGATAGTTGGTCAGTCGAGAATGATATTCGTAGTGATGAGAGTATCTCCCACAATAGTCGTGATTATACACCTGAATTTACCACCGACCAAGTTAGTTTTTACTGTTATTGTTTTGCATATTCGTTATTTATGTTAAGATTGGTTAATGTTGTACTTATATAAATTCTTTTTTTATTTATATAGATTTTTTAAAGTAGAGAAGACATGTTAGATTGGGTGTGGAACGTTGGTCTAAAACATGGTATTGTAGTGGTTATTTTAAATTCTGCTAAGTTAAAAGGCGGCAAGCTGCCGAAATGCATTCTGCTAAGTTACAGTTCGACCTATCCCTGATGGCTACATTGACCGACTACCTCAGGCTTATCAGCGTTATATTTCCCACACTGTTGACGTGCTTAGTGATGGTCATTGTGGATTCAGGGCGATAGCTGCACTAATCGGGTATGATGAAAATAATTGGAGTCGAGTACGAGAGGAGCTTATTGAAGAGATTCGACAAAATTATAATCCATACAATGTGCTTTATCCAGCAAATGATTGGGCAAATCGTCTACTAATCTTACTGAATTGGTTCCACCCTACGGCACCAAGAGACCATTGGATGGAGTCTATGAGTTTGGGAGTTGTCATCGCAACAACGTACAACCTTGTACTGCATACATTTGATGAGGATGTTTACGGTTATTTTACTCATTTGCCATTGAGGTCCCCTCCAGTTCCAATCGAATACCGCCGGAAAATTGCTATTGCCCGTGTTAATAACAATCACTTCGTGCAAATTTTCTTAGAACCTTTTTACCCTGTACCACCTATCCCAACATGGTGGGAGGAGCATTCATCGGACGAAGCTAAAGGATGGGCTGCCAGTTATGGAACACGTTTGCTATTGTGGTACGAAGTAATGGGTATAGACATGCCGGGACTAGCATTTGGAGGAGATATTGATTAAAATTTGTATTTTTATGTATTTTCATGTTTTGACAATATGTACTCAATTATAATAAAATGAAATTTTGTTTAAATTCATTATTGTTGATTAGAAGTTATTTTTATTAGAGATCTACTTCCCCCCTCCCCCAATGATTAGAAGTTATTTTTATTATTCATTGTCAAGACTAATTAAGTAATTAATTAAAATAATATAAATTTATTAAGTATGAAGACAAATTTTATTGAAAATAGAATTTGAGTTAACCAAAAAAAGAAGAAGGGAGGTAAATGGGAAAAGAAACAAATAAAGAAAATAAATGAAAATTTAAAAAAAATTCAAATGAAAAGAAAGAAAAATAAATAAAGAGGGAAAAAAAAGGAAAAAAAGAAGAAAACTGGGCCGGGAGAAAAATCGGGCCGGGAGAAAAAATAAAGGAAAAAAAAAAAAGAGAATAGGCCGGAGGGGGGGGGGGGGGTGAAGCAGCCCTCTTCCATCTAAGCACAGAGAAAAGGTTTGACTTTTGAGAAAAAGCTAAGGAAATCGATGGGGAACCGACCGTACAAACCCACTTTGAATCCATACGGATGATCTAAGCGAAAAAATTGAGTGAACTCAAGATGTAATAATTACAGTAAAAAGAATTGAATTTTAATATGATCCTTTTATTTAGACCGTTTAAAGACATTAAGTTAAGCTTCTCCTAAAATTTCTTATAGCTTATGAATGTTGGACAAGTTGTTTCCGCTAAATGAACTTCTAGTTGACAGGAGCCGCATCCATGCAGTGCTTGAAAAGCATTGCAAACAACAACCTCTTGACACGTCATTGTTTGGGCCAAATTAGACAAGCCTCTCTCTCTCTCTCTCTCTCTCTCTCTCTCTCTCTCTCTCTCTCTCTCTCTGTATTGCACAAATAGTTGTGTGGAGCTCACATTGGAGTCTCATACAAATAATCTAAATTGTTCGATAATTTTAAAAAAATTACTCCGTATTTGAGTGGTCATGTTAAAAATTAGCAAAAATAAGATAATTGTAACTAATTGATGTAATCTTTCTATTTTTCATTTAAAATTTAGGATCTTGAGTATTGGATGAATTTCGAAAAAAAGTTAGACAACTATGTGACTAGTACCATTTTGATCTAAATCACAGATATCGTAAAATTTGTTGAGAAGAACATTCAAAATTTATAGATTATTTTTGTCATTATTAAAAAAAAAGAAGCAAAATGTACCCTAAAAAAGTACTCCTAGTAGGCCATTAAAAGTGGGGTAATGCTGTCATGCTGTCATGCTGACATGGAACTCAGCCACAGGAAACTTTTAAAACAGGCCCTTTCATGGCCCATATAGGGCGCACGGTCCAATCTTTGTGGGACCCACCCAGTTACCGCCCATCCGGCCCACGTGTGAACACTCCGAACCGTGACGTAAAGTGCCAGCTGGCAAACTCGCTTGCCAACCTGTTGCCTCAAACGCCTACTACATCACTGCTGTGGAATTCCGTATTCCCAAGGAGTAAATTACACCGACCACCCCTACACACTATAGAAATGTCACTGTAACCCCTTCTCATTCCTTGAAATACTACGGGTCCGCTGCCACCCCTTGCTTTTGAAAAATAAAAATGGATCACACTTTAGGCCAGAAGTTGTCGAACCGATATGAGAAACATGCCATTAGCGAACAAGTCCTTGTTAAAAACTAACTTTGCCCTTTGTACCGGTGGAACACTTTGTCCAACCCATATATTGCATCCTCTTAAATCACCATGAATACGTTATATTCTAAATCAATCATAGATTCATAAGTCTTGCCTGAAAATCATACGTCATGAGTGGATCTTATTTTAGAAAATGATGCGTTTGTTGTGTTCTCGGTTCCTCGGCTGTCGATTGTTCCGAGTTAGGCTCCCTCGTTATGAGAGAGATTTGGCGAGCTCATCTGGGCCGAGGACCCACGGGCCTACTACACAGTGGAAAGCACGCTCAGAGTTGTAGGTTCAGAGATGGGCCCCATTGAGGAAAAGGAAAATCAGATCCATTAGCTTTTTTATTTTTTGGGCATGTTGGTGAGTATGATTAATGTGTCTATTTTATGATTTTAGTGATTTTGGTTATTTAGGAGTAGGTTTTTTCATTTCCATAAAACGTGGAAGAGTTTTTTCATTTCCGTAAAAAGTTTTATTTTACATATAGTAAGTAGAGTTTTTTTTGCCTTTTCGCAGGGGCGACCGCCCCTACTAGCCCTTCCCTAGCTCCATCCCTATTTATACTTAATGTCTCTCATTGCTTTTTTTTTTTTTTTGATCCACTGTCGCTCATTACTATTTTTTTTCAGAAAATGATTCGTTTGTTGTGTTCCCAGTTCCGCGGCCGTCGATCGTTCCAAACCAAGCTCCCTCGTTATGAGAGAGACTTGGCGAGTTCATCTGGGACGAGGACCCACAGGCCTACTACATGGTGGAAAGCACGCTCAGAGTTGTAGGTTCAGAGATTAGCCCCATTGAGGTAAACGAAAATCAAATCCATTAGCTTTTTTATTTTTTGGGCATGTAGGTGAGTATGATTGGTGTGTCTATTTTATGATTTTAGTGATTTTGGTTATTTAGGAGTAGGTTTTTTCATTTCCATAAAACGTTGAAGAATTTTTTCATTTCCATAAAATGTTTTATTTTATATATAATAAGTAAAGTTATTTTTTCTTTTCGCAGGGGCGACCGCCCCTACTGGCCCCTCCCTAGCACCATCCCTGGCTATGAGAATGACTTGACTAAGCTACTTTAGGCTATAGGCTAATGTGGTAGATTCTATTTTTTTCTGTTTCTTTGTTTGTTTGTTTTTTTTTTTAAATTCCTAGAGGATAGTAGAAACTACTAGGAAAAACATTTGTACTTCACCTCTTTTCTTTTCTTTTTTTTTTTTGTTCGTTCATTGCACGAAAACTACTTCCAATTTTCCATTCAAAAATAAAACTAAATAATTTAATATGCCGATCCCAACATTGCCTTTATATTAAACCAAACCACGTATGAATTTTTGGTTGAGGTGTTACAATTATATGTTATGATTTTTTTCTTAAATGTTATGAACTTTTAAAAAAATATTCTGGTCAGGTCTCAGTCCCAATGTGGCTGATCATCCGAATCTTATATTTAAAACGTAATTTATGCAATGAAATTCTATGCAAAACGTCCTAAATTAAAGATAATTCAAATGGATTCATACCATGCATACCCAAATAAAACTTGATTTCCTGAATTTAGCATTTAACACTCTAATTATTGCAATTCACCAAAAAAAAAATAGAAATATAGTTTTAGACATCACAAAAGAAATGAAAAATAATGGCATTTAAAACATTTAAGATCCGTAACTATGTAAAAATAGATCTTTTTTAAACTCTTTAGTTGATGAATATTTTCCTTGTTGATTTATGTTGAAAATGATCGAGTAAACATTGGATTAGCGTTTGAAAAAAAATGAGTAAAAAACATTCAGCGGACTAATAGTACTTGTCTAGAGAATGCCAATATTAATTAGGATTTACCTCTTTGAGGGCATTTGTGGAATATTTATGTTCGAAATTAAATTAAATCTTTCCACCTCAGGTGAAAAATCCACCTTTTCCACTAGCGCCATTTGTGAGCCCTACCATCCGTTTGTTGCCGTAATTTGAACTGTTTATCTTGTAGGACCCATCAAGTAGTATATTCACGCCAAAAAATTAGCTTCATTAGACATCAATAGATATATTAAAAATTGAATTTTAATTTGTAAAATGGACGGTCTGATTTTTTAAAGTTAAATTGTCCATGGTCGTATATTTCAAAAACTAAAATTCAAGTTTTGATATACACATCTATGTCTGATGAAATTGGTTTTTGTCGAATATATATTACTCTGCGAATCTTACAAGATGAACGGTTCAGATTATTTCAATAAACGCATGATAGGACCCACAATAGGTGATGGAAAAGGTGGATTTCCACCTAAGGTAGAAAGGATTTATTCTCACTATGTTTACCAAACCAACGTGATGATTGAAAAGGGAAGCTGTAGTATTTTCAAAGAATAGAGGGGGGACAATGTTATTTCAAAAATCTCACGAGCTACCATCCAAGGAAAACAAAACAAAAAATCAAATCCGTGTCTGAAAAGTTTGAATTGGCATCCACGTAATCCCATCGAATGGAGTACTTATATAACCACTTCTCTAACTCTCACCCGTCGCCGCAGCAACCTTAAAAAACAAAACCCACCTGAAAGAAAACAGTCGAACACCAAGCATGCACAGCTCACCCAAACACGGCGGAGCCAACACCTCCCACCACCCGTGGCCGCCGCAACCGCCCCGTCTCACCCCCGAGCAAGAATCCTCCGTCATGGTCGCCGCCCTCCGAAACGTCATCTCCGGTGACACGGCCCACGGGTTCCGGCCTCTCCTCTCGTCCACCGAAGCCGCCGCCACTTCCTCCGCCGGTGAACAACACGGACACCCATTGTTCCCCATCCCCGATCCTGACACGTGTCAGTACTGCAAAATCAACGGCTGCCTTGGCTGCGACTTTTTCGCGCCAAATTCGGCTCAGGAAAACAGGAAGGGCAAAGCCGTGAAGAGGGTAAAGAAGAACAAGTACAGGGGGGTGAGGCAGAGGCCGTGGGGGAAGTGGGCGGCGGAGATACGGGACCCGCGGCGGGCTGCCCGGGTGTGGCTGGGGACGTTCGAGACGGCGGAAGAGGCGGCGCGCGCTTACGACAAGGCGGCAATCGAGTTCCGTGGACCGAGGGCGAAGCTCAATTTTCCCTTTCCGGACAATACATTGGTGAATCAGAGCCAGAATTCAGAATCACAGCAGCAAGAGGAGAGGGAAAATCCGAGGGAGGAAATGGAAATGGGAAAGGGAAAAGGAATTGTGGGAAATGGAAGTGTTTGGAGATAAGGATATAGAGGAATGGACGATGACAATGGTGGGTTTGGATGGCGGTGATACGTCGTCGGACTCTGGTTCTGGAAATATTCACAGTTCTTAGCTAGTGTTGTGTATATATATAAAAAATACACTCACATACCCAAAAATAAAAAAAAAATGGGCAAATTTTCGTAGTCATGCCTATAGTTTTACGGTTGTCTCACTTTCGTCCCTCTAGTTTCAAAGTGCTCCAATTTCGTCCCTGTAGTTTGTTTTACATTCCAAATTGGTAAAATCATTAACACCATTAACGAAACTAATGGAAAAAAATAAATAAATGTTCCAATTTTCAATCTGTTCGAACTGGTGCAAATATCTTATTTTTCTGATCATTTTATCTTAAATAGTCATAATGGATTTTTGGCTCTAAGGCCTTTCAATAAGCATCCTAAGAGAGCCCTGAAATTAAATAACGAGTCTTTGAGTGCTCGTTGAAAAACCTTCGAGCCAAAAATTCATTACAATCATTTAGGATAAAATGATCAAAAAAATAAGATTTTCGCAACGGTTTAAACGGATTGAAAATTGGAACACTTTTTTTTCTTTTCCGGTTGGTTTCGTTAACGGTGTTAACGATTTTGTCAATTTGAAATGTAAAACAAACTACATGGACGAAATTAGAGCACTTTGAAATTAGAGGGACGAAAGTGAAACAACCGTAAAACTATAGGGACGACTATGAAAATTTGCCCATAAAAAATTTATGTTCATTTTTTGGTTTGTAGCTGGTTAGGGTATCTTTTTAAAACTACATACAAATAAAACTAGAATAGAGTTTGAAATATTGTCGACTGCAGTGAAAGTTTTGTAACATCTCACTTGGGTTTGCGTTATTAATAACACGAGATAATTCGTCTGCCACCTTTTTACATGAAAATTGTTCATAAATGAACTAAAGATAGCAAAAAACAACGCTTTTCATAAAACTGAAAACATAAGAAAATACCATTACATTATGGATAGTACGTCTTCATAAACTTAGCATTGATGGGACCAGTTTCACTGACCCTTACTAACTCATAATGGCCATTGTTGCTGGCCTTAATTACTTCATATGGACCTTCCCACCTCGAAGTAAATTTTGGTTGATCCAGGTCCCTCATAACTGCTGTTGTAGATTTCACACTAAGTCTCCGACTTGAAATGATCGCGGTACCACCCCTTTGTTGTAATACTTGGCTACTGATTCCCAGTACTTTTCCTGATTCTTTGAAGCAGTGTTCCTTCTTTCTTCCAAGGCCTCGAGGTTGGCCCTTCTTTCTTCTTGTGTCACCTCAACTGCGAGGGCTAGTCTCGTAGATGGCATGCTTAGCTCTGCGGGGAGGACAATTTCTGCCACATAGACTAAACTAAATGGACTAGCACGTGTAGCCTTACGATGAGAGGTCCTGTATGCCCATAGTGCACGCATAGCAGCTTGCTGATGATGCGGATGAGGGTTTTGTTGGTTACCTCAACTTGACCGTTGCCCTGGGAATAATACAGAGTCGATGTGAGGTGACTCACTGAATAGGACTTCAGAAGATTCTTCACGTTCTTATTAATGAAGGGAGTGCCATTATCCGAAAGGATGACTTTTGGTATACCAAAGCGGTAAATGATATTTTCTTTAATGAAGTTCGCGACCGCCGCGCCAGTAGCTCTGCCCAAGCTGACCGCCTCTACCCACTACGTGCTTATCTCAGTAGCGACTAAAATCCATTGATTTCCTCTAGATGATAGGTGTATAGGCCCAATTAGATTCATTGCCCAAGTATGGAACAAATAAGGGGCGCAAATAGAGTGTAGTTTCATGGATGGTGCGTGGACTAGGTTTTCAAATTTCTGACAAGCTGCATACCTGCGCACATGTCGCTTCAAGTCCACTTCCATTATGGGCCAAAAATACCCTAGATGGATCAAGTGCTCATATAGTTTCCTCCAACCCTGATATTCCACTTCGTGGACATTTTGTAGAACTTCTTTAGCTTTTTCGCGAGATAGACGGCGCAGGGGGATTTCGTCTAAGGCGCATCGGTAGAGCTGCCCCCCTTCCAAGAGGTAACACTGAGAGCAGCGTTGAACCCTGCAGGCTTCTTTCGGATCTAAAGGCAGCGCTCATTCACGAAGAAAGTCAATGTCACGACCCAACCCGACATAATATGGGTCAATGACCGACCAGTGTAATTAAGTCACCTTAGGTCTAAAGTTGTAAACAGTTAAGAGAAGATTTATTTAAAACCCTTCATACTAGATGACAAAAGACTTAAGTTTTGAGATTTCAAATGTGGCAATTTTTTTTTTTTTAAAAAGTTACTAACTTTCATATTGCAAAATATCCAGAGTTCTAACGTGCGGATGCAAAAAGTCATGTGAGTACATAGATTATACAGCTTAAGTTGACATAGACCGGGACAAACCGGCTAACAAAAACTATCCTATATAACAGATCTTAAGCACAACAGCACATATGAGCATATATATATATACAACAAAAGAGCTTCAACTTGAGGAGAAGCTTAATCCATCTACGGCTGCTGACCTGAAAAGGGTTGTTTTGAAAATTCATAAGCTAAAGCTCGTGTGAAACATGACATATCGTACACAAAGCTTAATTTGAAAAACTCCATCGGAAAATAACAAGTTCTTTCTTCCGTTCTCAAAACCATGCATCCTTGTTATGTCACGGATTCATCAACCGAAGTTAAATTGGTAACAAGGAATTTTATCATTTACAGGTTTAAGTAGAAAACCTTCTAGATATACAAGATATCAGATTATCTTTCTGTTCGTCGATTTCATGCATCTTTCATGAACAAGTTTCAATCAGAAATCTAGAGGAGCTACCTCTACATAAAAGGGAATGACATCAAACCATCAGGATATCTGATCAATATCCTCCAACCTTATTACTCCAATTCCGCTTTGTCTTTTTACCGTCCTCAAGCAAGGACACATGTTCAGATGCATCGACAAGAAAATTATATCTCCCTTTTCAGTTTTACATCATAAGAAGTTCCTTTTTCATTATAACATGCAAAGGCGATTTAGGCATTAAAAACAAAGTACAGTAAAGATAGTGCATGTTTCACCTCTCGTCCTGCCGACGCAGCTAAGGCTAGACGTGTCCTACTGGTTCACCCTCGCACACCCGAACCTAAACATAAAGTAAAACCCAAGTCAAACATCGACCAACTAAAACGTTAAAAGTCAAAAGAAAAGAAATTAGTCAAAAAGAATAAGTATGAAACTATAATTACTCCTCAGAGGGTAAAATAGTCTATTAACCCTTAATATAGAAGATTCAAACTATTTTAATCAACTTAAAATGAAAAATCAGATCCAAAAGTAAAAATTCAAAGAAAATTAATGTAAAAGATTAACTTCACCGGTTAATATAAGAAAATGATAGTTTAGGCACAAAATGGCCCTAATGGCAAAATAGTAATTTAAACTCCCCTTCTTTTTCTTTTTCTTTTTTTTTTGTAAACACTTTGGTACATGTCACATTATGTCAAATCTTGTGCATGCATGATTTTAGGATAGTAGAAAACTTATTCAGTCGATAGGAGGTGTCGGGGTTCGTTTTTGGTACCAAACGTCCATTTATCGCCAAACGATGTACCCGACTTAAGTAATCAACTTAAAAATTCAAAATACAACTTAATATAAAGAAAAGAATAAAAGAATGAGACATGCAAGGTCACAAGAAATTTGTATACATATAATAAAATTTTAGACTAGTTTTAAAACCGACAGCATAACGGCTTAACCAAATGCAATATCATAATTTATTTGAGACTAAAAACTAAAATTTTGGTTCTGATCTTAAAAGTAAAATGTTCAGTTAAATCATAAAAATTCGGAGAAAATTAGTTCATAATACAAAATTTCACAAAAATGACTACAAACTACTCAAAATAGGAGAAATTGCTACCTTTAAACAAAAAGAGTAGAACTCACTCATTTTTAATCCAATCAAAGTAATACTAGTCCCCAAAGTTAACTAATCCATAGATGCAACTCCAGAAAAAATAATATAGTGACTCTCTTTACAAAACAAAAGCATAAATCTCAAAACAAAAGGGGTATTTTCAGATTCGTCCTACACTGGACAGCTTGCAGAAAAAAATTCATAACTTATTCATTTTAAATCCGTTTCAGTTGATTCCAGCGGCTAAATCTTCCCAACAAAAAGATCTACAACTTACTTGAAGAAACCCAGTAAAAATTCGTAGCTTAAAAGAGTCAAAAATGGCAAAAACTGAAGCCCAGAAAATCTGTCTTAGAACTACAACATGTCTTAGCATCCCTTTTGGCTTGCATGCAAACCAAATCAGTTAAGATTCAACAAAATAGATAGAAAACAGAAGGGACAAACCGTACCTAAGCTTTTTCTCTCTCCTCCTAAGTTCTCTCTCTCACTCTCGGACTTCTCTCTCTCTCTATATGTGTTTTCTTTTTGTTTTGTAACATGCCACTATCATGCAGACAATTCATTAATATATAAGAGAGAAATGGTAGTGGGTCAAGACAAGTGTCCAAGATTTGGACACATGTTGTCCATTCCGGCCACTTAGCCATGCAAAAATCCAGTGCGTAGGCTCGCGCGCGCCTACAGAAACTGTCCGGGATTCGATCTCAGAAAAATACCAAATTCGCACCGTAGACTAATTAGAAAATTTTAATTATCGTTCTACTCTCGGAATTTTAAGGAAAAATCCAAAACCTCGAAATTTTAATTCAGCAGGCCTTTCGACTTCAAAACGTGCTTTCGGCCTGATTCGCGGTCGATACACAATGCCGATCAGAATCGGGTGACATTCTACTTTCGATACTGAATTCCTGAACTAGTTCAATTTAAATTGTTCGGAAATCATTTCTAAGCTATCCACAAGGTCGTCTGGAAATACCGTCGAATCGTCAAGACGAGTCGTTTCTATGACCCTTAAGTCAACGAGTGACTGAAATCTTCTTAAAAAGATTAATTAAACGACTAACTTATTCATTATTCGATAACACCTAATCGTAATCGTATTATCTGGGTGAGAGTCTTCACAGTCAATGTACTTCTACCTCCAATCTAGCTCTTCCATAAGGCAATACTCCACTTCTACTGCGTACAACATGCAGTTTTGGCATTTACGGAGGACCTTTGCGGCATCTTCTTTCATACTGGGCCAGTAATAGCCCTGCCTCTAAACTCTACGGTATAGAGAGATCTCATTCTCGCCACAAGTTTTGTCATGGATCTGACGCAACTTGCTCTTTGCCTCGCTGGGGCCTACGCATCTTGCTAGCCACCCCTGAGGCCCGCGATAGTGCAATTCGCCGAGAAGGATAGTAAACTGGGACACTTCTGCAATGGGCAAAGATCATTTTCCCTAAGTCAGCTGCTTCAAGATGGGGTCGTGCCATCTTTCTCGCAGCCTGCCCCAAGCTCGTCTATGATTGATGGCTCCATCCTCTTTATGATCTCAATCATCACTTTTTCCTCATCGAATTCTGTCTTTGCCCCCAGCGTTGCGAGGGCATCGGGGAATCTGTTGTCTGACCTTGACCTATAGATTATGTCTACCACTTCGAATCTGTCCATCAACCTTTGGACTGTCGCCCTGTAGGGCACACGGGTAGGTTTCTTTAGCGCATATTCCCCGGATGTCTGAAGGATAATGAATTTTGAATCCCCCACTATTTTCAGCTGTGAAATTCCTTTTAAGTGAGCAGCCAAGAGCCCTAGGATCAGAGCCTCATATTCTGTTTCATTGTTGGAGTATGCGAAGCCTAATTTGTAAGATAAGTATTCCCTTTCTCCCTCTTTACTTTGAAGGACAATTCCTGCGCCACCATGTGCTCTTCCTGCTGCCTCAATGAAGCTCAGTGTCTAAGACGCCTCACTTGGACTGATCGCGAGGGCTTCGAAACCGTCCCCCGGCAACGCCTCTTCCAATGGCTCACACTACGCACTTGAAAATTGTATAAGGAGATCTGCTAGAGCTTGACACTTGATTGCCCATGGAGTGACACATGTGAGTTCAAATTCTGCCAAGGCCAAGAGCCATCTCACGATCCTTCCGGACAGAACCGGTCGCAACAGTAAGTATCTCATAGGGTCACTCCTGGTAATAAGCTATATGGGGAATGATAGGAAATAGTGCCTCAACTTCTATGTTGTGAATACGAGGGCCAAGCAGTGTCGCTCCACTGTGGTGTACCTCTCCTCTGCACCTTGGATCTTCTGGCTTATATAGTACACTGGTCGTTCCACTCCCTCTATTTCTTGAACAAGGAGTACCCCGATGGACCTCGGCGTTGATGTTAAGTATAAAATGAGAGGTTTCCCTGCTTGCGGCGAAATCATAATTTGAGGCGACGCCAAGGAAGCCTTAACATTGTTGAAGGCATTTTGATGCTCATCATTCCTTTCCTACGACCGGCGGTACTGCTGGTGGTACCACCGGTGCCGCTGATAGAGCTGCAATAATAGCCTCTGTGAGGGCAGTCATAACAGCAATCATCTGATTTTGGCCATTTCGGACGGCCAACCTCCATGGTGGCGTCTCCCTCCTGAGTGGAGGAGCTGTCGCCCTCTCCCAAGATCGGACCGGTATTAAGTAGATCTTCCGCCATGGCCACTGGTGTGCGAGTTGGAGGTCGTTGAACAGCTGGGGTTTCTAAATCACTTCTTAAGCTAACCATAAATTAAGCAACCTTCCTAGCAGAGTCGCCAATGTAGGATAGGTTCGATTTCTGAGTAGACAAATACCCTTAGAGAATAGATGTGCCGAAGAGATTGGAATAATCATTGAAAAAGGATGGAAGAAGTGATATAGAAGGGTGAAGAAAAGAGCAAGGGTGAACAGAGAGAGATTGAGCAATGGAGACCCTAATCCAAAAATCCCAAGGAAGAAAGACAATAGAGCCCCTGAAAGAGGATAACACCTCTTTAGAATTAGTACTCACCAACTCTCTTTCTAGGGAATGTTCATAATGTGCTCAATCTCTGGGATTCAATGAAGAGACGTTCATATTTATAGATCACACGAGCTAATGCCCGGGTACCAAGTGGCACGCTGATAAAATGACACGTGTCCTTTCTGTACCCCCTGACCGACGAGGTGTCGCTACCCTCATGATGACCTCGAGTATGACGATAAGCGTGTCCTTTTATTCGCTGAGATCCTCTTCTTCTTTTACAACCACCATACCACTAGATCCCCTTCATTCCCATAGGAAAAGGTCATGACCAACTCGGTCGCACCAGTACTGCTGCCAAGCCTCAAGGGGCCCCTCGGGTCCTGCTTAAAGGTTGAAGTAGACATAAGAATCTGGATAAGTTCTTTGTGCATCTTGGTTAGTCCACGTTATTGTCTCCATTAGATTGGGACCGCGCCAAGCATCCACCTGAATAAAATGTAGTTCTCTCATTAAGGGAGGAATCTGGGCTCGCGACCTTCACATGAGTGCAGCAGAGCGATAGGTAACGCGAGGCTCCCACACGCGATGGGCCACGTGTTGCGATACTGAGACACCACGTGGCGAGCTAGGATTCGTCAGTCAAACTGTCAACCCCGCGAAGTTGATTACACATGTTGCATGCCCATTGGTTAGTCAAACGGTCAACGGTCGCACCTATTGACCTTTCCTACACCAACCATACTCAATACGGGGCATCGGGAAATTCAAAACTTTACTGAACTTGTTGCCAACCATCGCGTTGAATTTAACAAAGAAGGCGGTGTTGATTTTGACAAAGGACAAGAGACCTCGAATTGAAGGCAGCCATTACCAACCGTATGAACCCACCTATGGATCGGTTATTAGCCTACCGAATGTACAACCCCTCATAAAATATCGATGGCTTTGAATATGTTATAAGTGGATGGACACGTGCGTATAAATGGATAAAAGGTTGAGATATTGCCACATGTAGAAAACTCAATCTTGTCTTAGTTTATACAGCCAGAGCTAGGAAATCGGAATAAACATAGCTTGAGAACTATATCATACCACCAAGCCAAAAAAGAAAAACAGAGAGGAGAAAATGGCGCGGAAAACAATAACAGTAAAAGCAACTAGTTGCAAAAGATGACAACAATCTGGATCCGGGGGCTCTGCTGCCCGGATGGGCGCAGTAGCCCCTACCCAGGGGCAAAACGTTGCCGTTTAGATTAAAATAAATAAATTTCAACCACCAATTTACAATCCTATAGAGCTGAAACGTGATTATAAGAGCCTTAAAGACAAAATTTGATTATGTCTCTTTAGAATAATATGATCAGAATAATAAGATCTTTACACCCGTTCAAACGGATTAAAAATTGAAGTACTTAATTTTTTAATATATAAACCGTCTCAAAAAATTAAGTGCTCAAATTTTAATCCGTTTAAACGGGTGTGAAGATCTTATTGTTCTGATCATATTATTCTAAAGAGACATAATCAAATTTTGTCTCTAAGGTTCTTATAATCACGTTTCAGCTCCATAGGATTGCAAATTGGTGGTTAAAAAATTATAGTTAAAAAATTATAGTTAAAAAATTAAAATTTTCAATTTTTAATCCATTTAAATGGGTGTGAAGATCTTATTGTTCTGATCATATCATTCTAAAGAGACATAATCAAATTTTTTCTTTAAGGCTCTCATAATCACGTTTTAGCTCCATAGAATTGTAAATTAGTGGCTGAAATTTTTTGTTTTAATCTAAACGGCAACATTTTGCCCCCGGGTGCCAGAGCCCCCGAATCCCAACAATCTATCTATCTATACTTCCTTATAAAAGCAGGAAAGTCTTCAATACACATCCCTTTAAGGTGTGTACCATATGCATCTATTATGTGGTTCATATTGTGCCACCTCATAAAAAATTATTTATAGGATTAATTATTCATAACATTTTATTTCGTATCGTAACTTTTATTCTAAAAATTCGTAACTTTTCATCAATATAATTCGTAACTTTTTAGCAATAGATTCATAACATTTTAGTGTGTTTCAATGATGGTGTATATGATATACACCCAAATAAAGTGTGTGTATTATAGCACTCTCCTATAAAAGCCTCTCATGTTTGTCAACTTTTTCGTTTCCCAAATTACCCTTCCTACTTCTACCCCCAAAAACAGACGCACCCTTCCTACTTCTACTCCCAAAAAACCAGACGCAACGATTCCTTCCCTATTCTCCCAACTATACCATCACAACTACCCACTGCTCCAAATGGAAACCCAACCCATCTCCAACCACCAAAGTCTCTGCCAAAGATTTTGCCAATTCAAACTCCCACCGTACCTCCCTATACCGCCAGATGTTCGGCCGCCGGAATGAATTGCCCAGGAAGTCCAACTTAATCCATTGTCCCAACTCCACCCCTATCTAAATGCATATACATATACATCTACATTTATCTGTGCTTTGTAATTAAGGATAGCATAATGCACACCAAATGTTCGAAAAAATTGTGCAACTTTAGTTGGTGTTCTGCACAGTGTTTGATACATTGCTCCTATGAGGATTGAATATGGTTACCTTGATATAAGGCAAATTTAACTATGGAATCTGGAAATTTGTTGTGGGTTTTGGCGTTTTGCCTTGATCCTCCTTTGATTTATTGTCAGGATTAGGGGTGCTCGCGGTCCGGTTTGGTTCGGATTTCTAGGAATCCGAGGACCGAACCGCTAGTCACGGTTTTTACAAAATGAAATCCGTGTCCGAACCAAAAGTCCTACGGTTTGGTTCCAATCCAATCCGTAACTCACGGATCGGTTACGGTTTTGTCCACAGATTTTAGCAAAAATAAAATTCAAACTTATATCCCACACTAAAAGTGAAAAAGGTTACATTCAGAATTAAGTTTAACACCGGCCACCAAAAAGTACTTGTTACTTTGAAGAAACGGAGAGAGAGAGAGAGAGAGAGAGAGAGAGAGAGAGGTGAAGAAGTAAGAACGGTGCAGTGGCGACTTGAACAAGAAATGGAAATTAGGAAAACTAGAAAAGAAACGAACTAGTGAAACTAAATTAGGATTACCGATAACTTATATAAAAAAAAAACTTCGATTTACCCCATATATTTTATACATCTACACTATATCCCATTATTAAGATAAAATACTAAAATTGGTAGAAAAAAGTTTTAACATTACTAACAATTAATTATATAAATACACACATATATTTATATATTATTTATTATTTATATAAAATAAATATCTCACGGCCCGGTTCGGTTAATCCACGGTTTCGTAATGAAAATCCGTGGACCGAACCGCGAGTCACGGTTTTCTAATTTTTCAATCCGTGTCCGGACCATTAATCCACGGACAAAATCCAAAAGGTACGGACCGGTTTCACGGTTCACCGGATTTTTTGAGCAGCCCTAGTCAGGATAACAAACGCAAAGGGTTGTTCCATTGGTGGGAAGTCATGAACACTAACTGTTTGATATAGTTCCCAAGCATTATTGGGTGGTGTTTCCATTGTTTCATTGAAACATTTAGTATTTCTAATATTATGTACCTGGTTTTTGGTGACAAGAACACGTCAATCGAGAGTAACTTAAAATCATTTACTCCTACTTAAAAGGAACTCCCTCTTGGTTAGAGTAATTCATTCCTGTATAAAAGAAGGATCTGGAAATGTAAACAAAGTGTTTTCTACAAAGTGTTTAACAAAGGAAAATGATATTGACACTCCAAATATTGATGTAGGCACTCCAAAATCAGTGTAATTTCAAAATCATTTTTCTTTATTGTTTGGAGTGCCTACATCAATTTTTGGAGTGCCAATATCATTTCCCTTAACAAATTCTCTAGGTTATGTCATTATATCCATTTACCAAAACATTGCTGACAAGCTGAAACTTTTTCCTAATCAGGTTTCTTGGCTTGTCGTATTTCTAAAAGCATATTGGCCCTATAGCCAATTGCCCAGTTGGTATTATTTTTGTCATAGATTTTGTGGTAGAGGCTTCCAAATTTGAATGTATTTATATGTATAATCAGAGGTGTACTTTGTAGAAATTTTATGTCCATCTCAAAACCAATTGGCAATGAGTGGAGAGGTCCCAGATGTTATTAAGTGATCACCCATTCCACTCCCAAGCAATGTGGGACTCGATTTCCTTAACATCCTCCCTTACGTGCAGCCACATTTGAGGTCTGTCACGTGTAGCCACTTTTGAGTCCTATCCTCGTGCAGCCTTTTTGTTGGTCTGTCATTGTGGGGTGTGGATTGTGAATTTTTAAAATATGGGGTGGAATGGGCCCCGCTCTGATACTATGTAGAAACTTTATATCTCAAAACCAATTGGCAATGAATGGAGAGGTCCCATATGTTATTAAGTGATCACCCATTCCACTCCCAAGTAATGTGTGACTCGATTTCCTTGACATACTTTCCATTCACATTAGGTCGCTGCCTACTTGGCGTTGATTAGGAGATGTAAATTCTCACGAATACACAATGTAATGTGTTGATGCCTTGCACTGTTAAAAGACTTTCCTACTTGCCTTTTTAACGGATAGAGGAAGCACCGGTGAAATTCATTTATTTGTGCTACTGTTCTAACTTTCCTTCTATTTTTCCATTCATCTTTTAACTTCTGAGTGTCATTTGAGTACTTACCTTAAACTAAATCTTTCATTTTTGGAAGTTGGAATGTGTTGGGTAGGAGAAAGAGGAAAAGGTGATGAAATGATACGGAATTGAAGCGGAGAACTCAATATTTTCTTCTAACATGGACAGGTATGGCAAGAAAAGTTTAAGGTTGGCCAACGAAAGTTGCAATTTTTTTTTTCTTTTTTTGGGTTAAAACTTAAAGATCAGGCATTACATTACATGTTACTTGCGGGTTTTACACATTTTGTTTGATATGTTGATCTGTTTTCCCTTTTTAGATTTTAGATTATTGGGAATACATGATTGCCATCAAGTTTTAAAACGAGAATTAGCTTTGGGATTGACTGGTCTGTCTTCAAACGAGTAATGTCTTTAGCTTTGTAGTGTCTATCCTGTTCTAGAAAGTGAAACATGTCTTGTTTTTTGACAATTTAAAAAGAAAGACTTTTTAAAAAATTCCGAATTGTAAAAAATAGTTTAGCCTCATTTTTTACAGCAGAGCATGCTTACCAAAAAGAAACAAGTGCATTAAGGGTGTCCGAAGTACAAGTCCTTAGTAGGCAGAACATGAACTCATTCTGTAGCTCCATAAAGGGTCGCAGTGTCAGCTATCATCTACATCCTAGGATAGAGGGTGTAGGGTCTAAAATTTAGGGTTAAAGGCTTAGGTTTTGGTAAGAGAAAGCTTGTAAATCCTATCTGATCTAGAGAATCCCGTTGATAAATTTAGAGTTGCAAATGAAGACGCATAGAGTCTAACTGTATGGTGGATCCGTATATTGATTTTCCATCATCTTGCATGAACCTT
The DNA here is from genome assembly GCA_019656275.1 of Rhododendron kiyosumense. Classification (NCBI taxonomy): domain Eukaryota; kingdom Viridiplantae; phylum Streptophyta; class Magnoliopsida; order Ericales; family Ericaceae; genus Rhododendron; species Rhododendron kiyosumense. The sequence goes on along the minus strand of BPLS01000393.1, from coordinate 178,462 downwards.
GATGAAGCTGGAATAAGGACAAGAGTTAGTTATCAGTGATAAGATTGCCTATCCAAGTTCTAAGGTCACTTTGTCCAGTAAAGAACAAACCAAGAAGATGGAAAAGTTGATCAATCAGATGAAATGATAGATGAGTGTTGCAAGGCTATCAAAATATGAGTGTTTAATTATGTCAATTTCAAGCCCATTAGTAGAGAAATGGAAAGTGGGCAAGGCCATGAAAGATTCAAACAATGCCTGTTTTGCAAAATAGAAAGAAGACCCCCAAACAAGGTAATATGCAGTGTTTCCCTTCTTGGTTTTCTTTTCTGCTAGCAGTTCTTAGCTGAGGCCCAGTTGTTTTTATTTTTCCTCGTTCTAGAGGTTGCATAGCCTGTTTTAGGTGTTTCGTTTGCTATTTGTTTTGGATTGTACCCATGAGGACTTATTGTAAGGGTTGTTTGGTTTGGTGAAATAAATTTAACATAAAACCACCACCCCCCCAGACCCCCACCCCCCCCAACAAAAAAAAAAAGGGTAATATGCAGTGCACGGGACAAGATATAACTCAACTTTCTTCCTACATAGTGCACTACTGTCTTAGGTAAATTTGAAGTAGTTTTGGAAAAGAAGTTTCCAGTAGGGGTTTAAGCTAGGAGCACCATGGCTCTGAAGTGATTTAAAAAGCGCGAGCTTCGCGCACTAAAGCGCAAGGCGCAGCATAGCGCATGTTCTGCGCTTCAAAGAAGGGCGCTATAGCAGAAAACAGAAAAGCGCAGAAAAGGCGCCAAGGCGCACGCTATGGTGCAAGGCGCTGAGGCGCACGCCTTTTGTCTGTGAACCAAAAATTGATCCGATGGTCCAGATTCTGCAGAAAACACATGCGATGCACTGAATAATATTTGCTTTTAAGCCTAATTTCTACCCTAATCGGCTGATCAATCATAGTATCATACCCGATTGAAACCCAGCAGCAGCCGAACAGCTTCAGTGACAGGCGATCGACGATCGATCGAGAGAGCAGCTTCAGGTTTCAGTTTCACTCTTCAGCGAGGTAACCTCCTCATCCTCCTCCTCCTCCTCCTCTTCTGGTTCTTCTTCTTTCTTCTTTCTTCTTCCTTCTTTTTTCTTTTCTTTTGACGACTCCAGAGTCCAAAGTCTCCAGACGCCTGGTTCTTTTTTTCTTTTTCCTCTTCTGGTTCTTCTTCTCTCTTCTTCCTTCTTTTTTCTTTTCTTTTGACGCCACTCCAAAGTCCAGATGACACCTGTCTATTTCTTTTTTTTCTTTTCTTTTTTTTTTTTAAACTCCTGGGCAATTTTTTTTCTTGTAGGAGGACCAAGTGAGTTCCAAACTCACAAAAGGGTAGAGATGAGTTTGGCATGCAAAAAACAGAGCCGCATTCCCAGTTTTTTTTCTCTCTCTCCCTCTCTCTCACGTTCATACCTCTCTCTCTCCCCATTTGAGTCCATCTATTTTCTCATTAATTACTTATTGCCTCCTGCTGGCTCCTAGGCTGTTCCGGCTGTTAGATTTTGTTTTGTTTTTTTTCCAGTAGCTATATGTGTTTATGGTATTATTTGTACTTGTTAATTGTAGATGACATCTGAAAATTCTAGTAAAAAGGACCCTGGTTGGAAGTATTTTACGAAAAGATTGATCCACACAATAATACCAAGTTGAAATGTATATTTTGTAATGAAGTGAAAAATGGGGGTGTGTCAAGAATCAAGCAACACCTTGCAGGAGGAGCTAAAAGGAATACGACGGCATGTCGCTGATGCCCACCTGAGGTTAGAGAGGAGATGAGGGAGTTTATACGTAAAAGGGATGAAGCAAAGAGTCAAATTAAGTCTATACCAGATTTTGATAATGCAATGAATGATGATGATTATGACCTGGACCTGGACCTGGATGATGATATTGTTGAATCCAATCCTCGTTCTAAGAAATCTTCTACTCACGGAAGCACAACCTCCGCATCTATTCATTCTAAGCCTAAGAAACCAAGAAACATAGGGCCTCTCGACACTTACTACACTCCTGAACCAGAGGTGGTAGTGGAAAATAGAAAAGCCAAGGGCAAACAGCCAAAAATTGATGAGAATGAACCATATAAGAAAATATTGAAAGATCGGGCTCATCAGGCTACTGCAAGGTGGATATATGATTGTGGGATACCTCTAAATGTTGTGAACAATGAAAGTTTTGCGCCAATGATAGAGGCTATTGGGCAATACGGTCCGGGTTTGCCCCCACCAACTTATCATCAAGTGCGAGTCCCTCTTCTAAAAAAAGAGGTAGAACATGTTAACAAATTGATGGAGGAGCACAAAAAAGACCAGGAACAATATGGGTGTACGCTAATGAGCGATGGGTGGACTGATAGGAAAAATAGAACATTGATGAATCTTTTGGCGAATTCTCCGAGGGGGACCATGTTTCTGAAATCTATGGATGCGTCTGGAATTGTAAAAGATGCAGAAATGATATATGAATTGCTTGATGGGTGGGTGGAGCATATTGGAGAAGCAAACGTGGTTCAAGTTGTTACGGATAGTGCTGCGGCAAATGTGGCGGCTGGTGAGAACTTTAATTTGCTATTTGGTTGTGTTACTTACTTGAAGTTATGACCATTTAAAAATCACTTATTATTCTAGACTTCTAGTTCTAACTTCTAACACCACTTATTTATAACAATTACCAGGGAGGTTGTTGGAGGCAAAACGACCGCACTTGTTTTGGTCTCCATGTGCTGCCCATTGCTTGGACTTGATGTTAGAAGACATTTTTAAGTTGCCAAATTTGAAGACAACTTGGGAAAGGGCAATAATGATTCATGGTTATATTTATAATCGACCATCTTTGTTGAATATGATGAGGCAATTTACCCAAAAGAAGGAGCTCGTTAAGCCGGCAAAAACTCGGTTTGCAACCGCTCTTTTGACTTTGCAAAGGGTTTATGAGCAAAAGGGAAACTTAAGGAAGATGTTTACTTCAGAGAAGTGGACCAATAGCAAATGGGCAAAAGAGCAAGGAGGAAAATATGTAAAAAAAGTCATGTTGATGGCCTCATTTTGGAGGAATGTGCTCCTTGCCCTCAAGTTCGCATCCCCACTTGTTAAGGTACTTAGATTGGTTGATGGAGAAATCAAGCCTCCAATGGGATACATTTATGAGGCTATGGATCGGGCTAAAGAAACTATTGTAAATTCCTTCAATCAAAATAAAGAGATGTATGATGAGGTCTATAAGATAATCGACAAGAGGTGGGAATTACAATTGCATCGGCCTTTGCATGCAGCTGGTTTTTACTGAAATCCTGAATTTTTTTACAAAGATCCAAACGCTTGCAAAATTCCAGAAGTCATTGGAGGCCTATACAGATGTATCACAAAGTTGATTCCCAATAATGATACACAAGACCTTGTTTGTGCCGACTTGATGAAGTATGAGAGAGCTGAAGGACTCTTTGGTAATGCAATGGCAGTGAGGCAAAGAAATACAAGGACACCAGGTATCACCATGTTAACCTTGATCTAGTAACTAATTTAAGTCGTAAGAGTTGCACTTTAAGAATGTTTTCCAATATCAATATTCTATGGTGTGCAGCTGATTGGTGGGCCTCATTTGGTCATGACACTCCCGACTTGCAAAAATTTGCCATCAAAGTTCTTAGCCTTACTTGTAGTTCCTCGGGATGCGAGCATAATTGGAGTGTCTTTGAGCATGTGAGTATAAGATAATCAAGTTCATTCATTGACTTCCTTTAGTTAAGTATGATCATGAATTTAAGTCCCTTGTATAATTAATTGTTAATGCAGATTCACACAAAAAAAAGGAATAGACTAGCTCAAAAGCGTCTCAATGATTTGGTATTTGTTAAGTACAATAGAGCATTGAAACGTCAATACCTCAAACGTGATCACATTGATCCTATATCCTTAAAAGATATTGATGAAAGCAATGAATGGTTGGTTGGGAAGATGGAGGAGGAAGAAGCTGTGTTTGAAGGTGATGATTTGAATTGGGATGATGTTGCTTTAGCTTCTGGAGCCGAAGAACCAAGTAAAACAATTAGAGCATCAAATTCAAAGTCAACAGACTCAACACCTATCGCGAAAATGGCAAAACCAACTCCAAAGGCTAAGGCTTCAAGAGGAAAGGCATCTCTTATAGATGAGGTGATTGAAGAGGGAGAATGGGAGACGGATGACGAGGAGGAGGAAGATGTGGAAGGATATAAATCAGAATCATCAGATGATGATGATGAAATTCAAGATGAAGTTCTTGGTTCTGAGAATGATGATTAATGTCTATGCATGACTCTAGATTTTATTGCCTTCAATCCTTTTGTTATGTCTCTATGGTTAAACATTATTATGTTAACTTTTCATGGATGATATGTATGTTTCGTGTTTAGTACTATCGTTTAACCATTGCTATGTTATGTTTTATGACATTTGCAAGTTTTACAAGTGTTTGTTTGTGTTGAAAACTTGTTCTAATAAATTTGCCTCATTGCGAAGGATTTTTTTTTTTTTGCGCTTTGCGTCAATAAAGCGCGAGCCGCGCCTTGCGCTAAAGCCCCAGGGGAATATTGCGCCTCGGTGCGCCTTTCGCCATTTAAAACACTGGCTCTGATACCACAAGTGCAATCACTAAGAGAGTACAATTACAAAGAATGGAGAGGATCAAAAGACATACACATAAGAATATTATTACACACAAGTCTGAAGGGAGAAAAGAGAAGCATAGCCTAGGTTCCTAGAAAGCATCTAACTTACATTATTACACGTGGACCCAACTTAAGCTCAGTAGGCAATACTCGACTAGACAAACAACTCATCTGTTCTTCCAAGTTGATCCTCCTCCAAAATTCCAGTAAACAATGGCATTGACATTTAGTTATGATCTTAACATTGATGAAAGGATTTACTAATAGAAATAGGTAAGAACCCTTGAATCTTTGTATGCTAATTGACAAGTTCCTATGGCTTTATGAATATGTACTTGTTTGAATGTCTACAAGAGAGATACAGAATATGGCTTAATTCAATGGCTTTCAAAGTGTGTATCTCATAGGTCAAAGATAATATCACGTGCGAAACACCTACACTTTTGCTAGACTCCAAAGGACATCTATCCTTGGTCATCACACTCCAAATGCCAAGTACGTATCTAATCGAAATCACATACGGCTCTCAAACTACTTCAAGCCTTCAATGATTGCTGGACAGAAACTTGTTGGAATATTGAAGTAGTTGTTATGAGTCTTGTCCCACATTAGTTAAACAAGTCTTGTGTCAAGTTATCTCTTAATATAAATAATAGTTATTTGTGTTAGGGTTAATTAACACCCTATTCACTTTTTTTATTCTCCCAAACAACATGGTATCAGAGCCACCCTTAATCCAACCCTAAACCTAATCATAATCGTAACCCATGCGGCCACGCCCCACCACCCATCATCACCACATACTATTACTGTTCACTGCGAGTACTGCTCATCGCGGTACTGTTCATGCGAGCACTGTTCATCGCGGTACTGTTCATCGCGAGCACTGTTCACCTTGAAATCCCCTTTGATACCCTAACCCCATGCACCAAACCCATTCGAAATTGCTGAACAACCTTTGGAACTCTTGAAAAACCCTAATCGAACCATAATCACCCCCCCCCCCCCCCCCCCATCGAGCCCGAATCGACCCTCATTCACTATAATCAACTCTCGAAACTCCTAAATATGGTTTGAATCCCCCTGAATCGTGTTCCAAACAGCCCAGCATCCCCCGATTTAAGTTTGAAATTGTCTGAAAGGTTTTCACTGGCAGCCAGATTTGTCTCATGTTGTTCGTTCAATGTTTCTAGCCTTGTTCGGATGGGATCAATCACATGCATCTCGATTTATGTGTTGTTTTCTGAGGTATCAATCTAAATCTCGATTTGTTGCTGTCTATGTCGCCTATTGGTTGGTGTTCTCGATTGGTTACCGTCGGTAGTATGAATGTTTGGATTATTGAGGCCTGTTGATTTTAGTATTGTTATTAGCAAATATTGTTCCATGATTTGTTTATGGTCGTCGACTTATTGGTAGACGGAGTTAATCTTCGATTGTTTGGTTGATCGCATATGATCTTGTGCTGTTGATGATGTTGGGTGATCGTCTGGTTTTGTGATCTATTGGTAGTTGTTGATTCTATTAGTTGGTTCTTATTGGTGGTTGTTAATTCAGTGCAATGGAGGAGAGTGGTGAGTTTGCTTCTGATTTTCGTGGTCAAGATTATGGGTTCAGTGAGAGGGTTTTTGGTGGTCGTTACCCTAATTCTGGCACTCGTTGTGTAAGCCATGAGTTTGGTCAAGATGGTAGTAGCAATCGTCGTCGTGGTTGTGTTCCTCGACATTGCGCCTATTGTAATGGCAACAATCATACAGTTGAGTATTGTTGGGATCTTCATGGTTGGCCTTCTACTCAGCCGGTTACTCATTCTACTGATGCCATAGTGACTATTTCTGGGGAAGAGTACCAACGCCTTGTGTCACTTCAGACAGGTTCCTCCATTGCAACGCTAACTCAGACAGGTTCTTCCGTTGCGTTTGTTGCATCTTCTTTTTCTTCTATTCCTTGGGTCATTGATTCTGGTGCATCTGATCATATGACTGGTACATCTACTATTCTCTCTAGCTATCGGTCTATTGATAAACCATCTCGTGTTACATTAGCCGATGGCTCTACCACTGATATTACTGGTTTAGGTTCTATTTCTGTCACTTCTTCTTTGACTTTAGATTCCGTATTACATGTTCCTCGCTTTCCATTAAACCTTATGTCTGTTAGTAAACTTACCAAATCTTTAAATTGCTCTGTCACATTCTTCCCCGGTGGTTGTGTGTTTCAGGATCTCAAGATGGGGAGGAAAATTGGTGGTGGAACTGAACATGGTGGCATGTATTACTTTACTGACAATGTTCACCCTAGCTTTGTTGCCCTTCAGTCTTCGGTGACACCATATCAATATCATTATCGTCTTGGTCATCCATCCCTTCAAAACCTTAAACGGTTGGTACCTTCATGTAGCCGTGTTAATGTTTTGCCATGTGAAGTCTGTGAATTTAGTAAACATCATCAAGTGTCTTTTTATCCTAGGGTTGAGAGTCGTGTGTCTCGTCCTTTTCAATTAGTTCATTCTGATATTTGGGGTCCAATGCGTGTTCCTAATGTCTTTGGCTTCCAATATTATGTTATCTTTGTTGATGATTACTCTCGTGTCACGTATCTTTATCTCATGAAAGAGAGGTCAGAGTTGTCTTCTATTTTTAAGTCATTTTATACAGAGATCAAAACTCAGTTTGATACTTGTATTCGTATATTTCGTTCTGACAATGCAGGTGAATATTTTCATAATTCTCTTTCTAAGTTTTTTGATGATCATGGTATAATTCACCAATCTTCTTGTGCTCGGACTCCACAACAAAACGGAGTTGCCGAACGCAAGATTAGGCATTTATCGGAGGTTATGCGTGCTCTGTTATTCCAAATGCAAGTTCCTAAGTGTTATTGGAGTTATACTGTTCTTACAGCCTGTTATTTGATCAATCGTATGCCATCTAGAGTCCTGGGAGGTCAGATACCCTATACGGTTTTATTTTCTGGTCAGCCGCTTCACTCATTACCCCTACGAGTATTTGGGTGCACCTGTTATGTTCATACTCTTGATCCTGACCGGGACAAACTTGACCCACGGTGGATTCAGTGTATTTTTCTGGGATACTCGCGCACTCAGAAAGGGTATAAGTATTACTCACCGTCTCTACGTCGTCATTTTGTTTGTGCTAATGTCACGTTTAATGAGTCATTACCCTTTTACTCGGGTTACCGTACTCCAGTTGACCTTCCTGAGACTGAGTCTGTGTTTCCTGTTTGTGTACCATCTGTGCCACCCTTGCAGGTGTATGTTCGTCGGCAGAAAGTATTAACAGCCCCACCAGTGCCTTCTTCTGCGCCTCCTCCGTCTCAAGATCTTGTTCCACAACCACCGCCACCTCCACCACCTCCATCACCACCTCCGCCTCCGCCTACACCTCTATCATCACCTGGTCTTCCTATAGCTCTTCGCAAAGGCATTCGGTCTTGCACTTCTCACTCTATTGATCGGTTTGTTTCCTATGCTCACTTGTCTCCGTCCCTTCGTGCTTTTACTACTTCTGTTTCGTCTATTTTTGTTCCTAACACTGTACAGGAGGCCTTATCTGTTTCTGAGTGGCGGACAGCTATGGAAGCTGAGATGTCTGCTCTCCATGACAATGGCACTTGGGAGTTGGTTTCTCTTCCGCCAGGAAAGTCTACTGTTGGTTATAGGTGGGTCTTTACAGTCAAATATCATCCTGATGGGTTTGTTGAGTATTACAAAGCTCGTCTTGTTGCTAGGGGATATAGTCAGACTTATGGTGTTGACTATGCTGAGAGTTTTTCTCCCATTGCCAAGCTTGGTTCTGTCCGCCTTCTTATCTCCCTTACAGCCAATCTTGGTTGGCCTTTATTCCAGTTAGATGTTAAAAATGCCTTTCTTCATGGGGATCTTCAGGAGGAAGTTTATATGGAGCAACCACCTGGGTTTGTTGCTCAGGGGGAGCGTAATCGGGTATGTCGTCTTCGCAAAGCACTATATAGTCTTAAGCAGTCTCCTCGGGCCTGGTTTGGCAAGTTCAGTGATGCAGTTTTGAAATTTGGAATGAGTCGTTGTCAGTCTGATCATTCGGTTTTTTCTCTCTCATCTGACCAAGGGAAAGTATTATTGATTGTTTATGTGGATGATATTATTATTACGGGCGATAATCAAAAAGGTATTGATGAGTTAAAGGTATTTCTGCAGAGTCAGTTTCATACCAAAGATCTGGGAAGGTTGCGATATTTCTTGGGTATTGAGGTTGCATGATCTAAAGATGGCATTAGTTTATCGTAGAGAAAATATGTGTTAGATATTCTAGATGAGACTGGTTTATTGGGGTCGAAGCCTGTCGATACTCCTATGGATCCTAATGTCAAATTGTATGCTGATCAGGGGGAGCTGTTTTCTAGCCCTGACCAATATCGTCGCTTGGTTGGTAAATTAAACTATCTTACTATTACACGTCCAGATATCTCGTTCGCAGTTAGTATTGTGAGTCAGTTTATGTCTGCTCCTCGTTTTCCACATTGGGAGGCTGTTCTTAGAATTGTAAAGTATCTCAATGCCCATCCAAGACGTGGTTTGTTTTATCGAGCTAATAGTCACTTACGTGTTGAGGCTTTTACTGACTCTGATTGGGCAGGAGGACCTTTTGACAGGAGATCTACTACAGGATATTGTGTTTTTCTCGGTGGAGACCTTGTCAACTGGAAGAGTAAGAAACAAACAGTAGTTGCACGGTCTAGTGCAGAGGCAGAGTATAGAGCAATGGCCCACACGACATGTGAGATTGTATGGGTGCGATCTTTGCTTGAGGAGATAGGATTTAGTGTGCAATTGCCAATGAAATTGTATTGTGATAATCAGCAGGCAATTCACATTGCATCCAATCCGGTATTTCATGAGAGAACTAAGCATATTGAAGTTGATTGTCATCTGGTGCGTGAGAAGTTAGTTGATGGTGTGATAACTACTCCCTTTGTGTCTACAAGTGCTCAATTGGCTGACATGTTTACTAAGTCATTGTTCAAGCCCCGGTTAGAGTCGTTATGTAACAAGCTGGGACTTTGTGATATCTATTCTCCAGCTTGAGGGAGAGTGTTGGAATATTTAAGTAGTTGTTATGAGTCTTGTCCCACATTGGTTAAACAAGTCTTGTATCAAGTTATCTCTTAATATAAATAATAGTTATTTGTGTTAAGGTTAATTAACACTCTATACACTTTTCTTATTCTCCCAAACAACAAAACTCACCCCCTCTTTAATGTCGAGGAATCTCACCAATATGGGCTCCCAAACTACACGATCTCATTTCATTCAGTTCTCACTAATATGGGAAACCTCCCTTGGCAGTTGAATTTTTTTCCCTTACCGCTATTGAAGACATTGCAAAGTACATACAATCATATCCATTGTCTAGATTACATCGCCCTTTTTAAGTTTCTATTAATCATAAGTAGTAGACCGATATCCCAAAAAAACCCTCCATTTTTTTTTTATGTTTTTGGATTTAATTTTTTTCCCCCTCTAAGTGTGAAGCGACCACATATTTGCCAGTTTTATTTAAAATAAGTTATTGAATTGTTGCCAGTTTCTTTAGTGAGTTATGACATTTAAAGGAGTCGATGCCCTTCTTGTTTCGGTGATGACAGAGATATTTGCAGTCATTTGTAGATGATGTTTAAATCAAGCACCTTATGGACTACACAATTACTACATTGATCTAGATTTGTATGATTTAACCTGTGAAAGGGGTGGGGGACGCAAAAGTGGGTCAGGATCATCTGCCAATGATTTCTACCAATTACTGATATGCATGTATAGATTGTCGGTTTAGAGAACGATTAGATGTATATGGTTAGTAATGGAGGTAATCGAAGCAAAATGTAGGCAGTCGTGGTTGGTTAATTTTAAGTGAGAGGAAAGGAGAGAAAACTAGATCTTTTGGCAACGGCAAAGAGTTAGATGGATCCGAGAGGTGAAGGAGGAAAAAAATTGGGGCGGGGGGGGGGGGTGGGGGTGAAGAAAGAGAGACACGCTGTTGAAAAGAAGATGAGTGACAGAAGCCCACAATTCGCATCCCAGAGTCTGTGGAGGGTGAAATGGTAAGCAAATCCTA
>BPLS01000393.1:124505-162697 GCA_019656275.1 Rhododendron kiyosumense | reverse complement strand
ATTCGCATCCCAGAGTCTGTGGAGGGTGAAATGGTAAGCAAATCCTAAATGTCGTGGCACCAAGAGAATTCATCGTGACTGATCACTGTCCTTGGCATTATTTGTTTTGATATTCCTGTGAAGTTTGACAGATTAAATCTAATATGAGTTTCGAATTCTCTTTATTGACTAGCCATGTTTTTGCTTGATTAACAAAGTATGAGCCGAGATGAAAGCAATGGAAGGTTGTTTTACTGAAGGAAGGGGGTTGTGTCAATTGGGATTGTTCCCTTTGTAATTCTACATTCAATTTTTCGCGGTTCCACCTACTCTTTTGCCCTATTTTTGTTCCTGTTCATTCTTTGTGTTTCTTTCTACAGAGGATCTCCAGTATCGACCAATAGAATAAATGAAAGGTTGCACTGGAATCATTCTTCTGATAAGACTTTTTTTTTTTCCTTCTCCACACATTTTATAAATGCCAATACTAGATGTTACAAGAAAGAAGGTTGTATCACACGTACTAAATTCTATTGTTTATCATCCAAGCCAAGCATGTAGCCTTCTTACATAGATTGTTCTCTATGCTTTTTTTTTTTTTGGTAAGTACAATCTATTCTATTGTTTATCTATTTTGTTACATAAGATTAAGATTGTTTCACCCAGGCCCAAGGTACGCATGTGGCCTTTTGATAACAATCTATGTTTTTTTTTTCAGTCTCTTTTATTAATGTTACAAGTAGTGGCGCAACTTCCACGTGCAACGCACGTGTGCTTTCACTAGTAGTACTAAATGTGCACCACCCTTCTATCTTGCCACATTTCCATCCCCTCTCTCACTCGCGTAAAGCACCAGTTTGAACACCACTAAGAGGAAATCATCCATAAGAAAGAAGAACACAATAAAATCCTGACACAAGCTATGGCGAAATTGTGGCGTACACTAGGACACGACGACACACAAGTAGAAGGCGGGCGGACAACGATGAAGCACTCCCACTCCCAAATATTACCGTATCCTTGTCAGACACTCCAGAGGCACGTGACACGCCGAGTACTCGTGGAGACACTGTGGGACACGCCACAATGCCAAATGGCTTGACCTCAAAATTTTTAAAATTGTTATGGCGGGACATGCCACAGACACACGAGGGTGATTTTTATATAATATGAAATCTTGCTCTGGTTTGAATATCTATAATTTAAAAAGTATTTGGGGCAAAAGTGGAATGTAAAAACGTGTATGTTCCTGCATTCGCCACTGTCGATAATGCATTAGATAGGAATCCAAACCAAAATATTTAGGGGTTACAATGTTTTCATTGGTTTGCCTCACTAAAATTAATTTAAAAAATTATTGTCATGTCTACTGTTGTGTTCGTGTCCCCATCTTTTGACAACCGCCACGTCCCATATCCGTATTTGGGTCCGCATCTATGCTACATAAGCGAGCACACACGAGACGTGGTATTATATGCGTAACGTAACCATTCGGATTGACTTTGGGTCTTGTATTGGGGTTGTTTTCATGGTCATTAACCTTAATTGGGTACAGAGTATTGGTTGGGACACATCATCGCCATTGTTACCTTTATGGAGGATGCATCCCCTAAATACAACTTTCACAACATATACAACTTACGAAACCAACTGGTAACTGCTACGTAACAATGAATCCATGTTACAACAATACACACAAGTACATTATGGTCACGAATGCTGATGCTCAAATATTTCTATTTATGAGCATGATTTGTTTATAACTAGTATTTTACGGACCAACGAAGAAACCAAATAAGGAAAGGCCAGGAAACTAAAATAAACACCTATCTGGTTTCAATCTTTATATGCCAGATGGCAAGGGTGAGTGAGCTCAAGTGCTCCTCCCTAGTCCATCCCGCAAATGATCCATCCGGGTTTGAGTCCCGCCAACTGCGGGATTAGCGTGGAGGGCCCTTTGTCCATCTAGTACCTATATGGTGCTGCGGTGAGTCGGTGATGGACTTGCCTTTCTAGGCAGTAACTATGGCTCATACCAGACATTCCTCAGCGGGTCAAGAACCCTTATGGTCACCACAGGGGGATTGGTACGCTAGTCGTCCCACACCACCCTTTTGCCGTTCAAAAAAATCTTTATATGCCAGATTGTAAATAAATCTTTCTAAAAGCAAGAGTGATTGAACAGGTCAGATCATGATAACCTTGGTATCTAGAGAAGTAATTTGCAATTGAACAGACAAACGAGAAGAAACTAAAAAGCAGAAGCTTATCATTTATCCTGGAGACGAATTTCTATTTCCGATGTGGTAGAGACCTAGCTGGACTATAATTCTACAAGGAATCAAGTTTACAAACAAAAAGTAGCACAAGCTGCACAACCGTAAATACAATAAAACCACAAATGACACAAAACTAAAACAAAAAGTTTGATGTCCCAACAAGAAGTTTAAAAATAGCACCTCCAAACAAGGAAAAACTATTAAATGCTCTTGGGGCGTCGCCAATTGATGTCCCAATACATTTTTCTGTCACATAATTGGACTCAATATGTGAGACTCGTTTAACACTCATATATGGTGAAGGGTGTTCGGGTAACATCTAAAACGCCCATGACCACTTAATAATTAGCTATTCACAAGCAACCCTTCATTCACTTAACTTTTGCCTCCAAACTACCATGTGTTTAAAAAAAAACCTATCTCGTATGTGTTTACGGACAGTTACTATCTTATCAAGAAATGCAAGTCAAGTGAGACTCCTTTTCACCTTCTCCCTTATTTCTCCCTCTTTTTAAATCTATCAATAACTCTTACTCTTTTTGCATTGAAGATGACTCGTTTAGAACTAAAATTGAATTATTATACTCGCGGAAATTATTATTATTAAAAAAAGATGGGTAATTTTTCATTCACATCGAAGTTGTGTGTATAAATTGTGCGCCCATTTGGTACCAATTTCTGGCTATGCCACTGAGTTCCGAGAGCAATATAATGTTCCTGACTTGACTCAATATCATATTAGACAGTTAAAGTCTGCCTCATACTCCACAAAAATAAGGCAGCAGAATCTGACAGTCCTGATATATTTGGCAACACTAGAAGCAATCAAAGTCCCAAACACACCGACCTATTATAGTCCAATTGATTCACACAAATCTTTATAGATGCGGCGATGCACACAAACATACAACAGATATTCACTTCCATAAGAGAATATAACGTTCAGTGAAGACTATGACTCATTATAATTTACCTCTTCTTCAAGTTTTTCTTTTGATTCTTCCTCCTATTCTTCCCTTCTCCATCCCGATTAAGTCCATCACCTCCTTTGAATCGAATAAGGCTTCCAACACCCATCACCATTTCGAAGGAGTCCGGTAAACCACGGATTTCGATATTCTTAACGGTGTTATGTTCAAGATCATACCAAATGCAGAGCCGGCTAATGGCATAGGCGGGAGAAGCACGGGCTTCGGGCCTCCAAAAAATGTTAAAAATGAGGACCCCAAAATACTAGGATCCCTGTATATATGGTCCAAAAATTTTTTTGCACTAAACCTTCTTTACATAAAATAAGTCCAATTGAAATTTAGGAGCCACAAAATATGCTCAAACAGTGGAATTACTCATTAGAATCATTGTGGCGATAAAAAGACAAAGAAAAGAAAAGAAAAAGAAACGTCAATTCAAGGGACAAAAGAATACATAAGCCGATCCAAAAAAGAAAGAAAGAAAGAAACGCTGCTTCACGTTTGAGTGAGTCACTGGTGAAGCAGCTTAATTATGGAGACTTAATTAGTACGTTTGCAGCAAAAAGTGCAAGAAGACTAATTTTCAAATGATAGATTTTGAGGTATTGTTATAGTTGCATTTTTTTGGGATAATTATATGCTTCTATTTTGTAATGGTTTTTTTTTTTTTATGAGACTCTTTGTAGATTACTTTTGTATGAAAAATATAAAGAGGCCTTATTCAAAAAATTCGCTTTCGGCCTCCAAAACTTATGAGCCGGCCCTGACCAAATGAACTTTTTATTGTAATCATCTGTAATGGCATCAGACCCAAAACCGTAACTTACATGACCGAGGTCAAAGTAATCTATTTTTGCCCGGGGTAACTGATGGCACTTTCGGGTAGACGGGTTCCATATAGCAATATCATCTAAACCGTGTGAGAGACAAATCAAGCCATTACAATTTACAAGAACCCAAAACCTGAGTTCCAAGGGGCTTAGACTTGAGCATGTGGTCGAGCTCGACGCGCGGCATTGTCTAGTGAATCGAAGTCAACCGAATAAGTAGAGAAATGAGTAAGGCTGAGATGGGTTTTGGTTTCGACTGACCGCTTGAGGTGCGATTCGACGAAATCCCAACTGTGTATAAGATTACGCCAGGATTTAGAAACGCACCTGAAACGTAGAAGTGCTTTGACTGGCAATCGTAAGAGTATTTCGGTGACCACGTCCATCGGAAAATCTGACTTCTCTCTTTACAGGACCCAACCCAACCCGTCCAGATTGTATAATTAATGTAGGGAGAATTTTGCATAAGTCCACTATAGCAGTTTCTAAACCCATCTAGTCCACTTCTAAGTTTCATAACCCACTAAGTCCACTAATAATTTGAATGACAAAAATACCCCACCTAAGAAACAAGGGCCTTGTTTGGCTAACACGAAAATGTATTTTTTCTATTTTTTTCGTTTTTGGTTGCAATCAAACCACCGCCGCCACCACCACCGCCGCCGCCACCGCCACCACCACCACCACCATCGCCGCTGCCATTACGACACATATAACGTTATATGTGTAACAAAAAATGTAATTTTTCATTTTTCTTGATTTTTTTTTATTGAACCCGCTACACTTAATATTTAACGTTATATATGTGACAAATTTCTCTTTTTGTTTTTTTCTATTTTTCTTGTATTGATTTTTTAACGTTATATAAGTGATAAAAATTCCTAACATATAACATTATATATGTCACAAAAATTTTCTAACATGCAACATTTCTTTTTGATTTTTCTTGTTTTTAGTCTTTAACGTTATATGTTGGTCCATACAAAACATATATAACATTATATGTGAGTTTTTGAATATCTAAATATCGCCAAAAAAAAATAGAACATATAACATTATATTTGAGCTTCTGCAACTCTGAATCTCACAAAAAAATAGAACAGAACATATAACATTATATGTGAGCTTCTGTAGTTCTAAATCTCACAAAAAAAAAATATATATATATATATAACATTATATCTGGGCTTCTGTAGCTCTAAGTCTCAAAAAACATGACATAAAATTATATGTTCTCAAAACAACATCATATCTTTCCAATAATGTTATATATCTCAAAAAATAACATTATATGTTCACATATCATGCCACCATTATCCTTATTTCTAATTGCGCATTGAATCCCAAGTTGAATGTTGATGAGGCCACAGGGGGTCGAGCTTCATTTTTCACCGTTTCTTCATCAAAACCTTCATCGAATCCTTCAAAATTTTGATTTTCTGTCTCCGAATAGCATTCTCATTACCTCTATATCTACATATATACATATTCAAAACAACATAAACCACATTAATATATCTCAAAAATGATATATAATATTATATGTCTAACCTTAAGAAAAGCACATATTACACATGACAGAAGTTCACATATAACGTTATATACTTCGTTATCCATCACTTACTGAATTGGTCCGCGCAGCGGCCTCTTCGACTTGCTTCTGATAATATATGGATATATCCATATGTGCTTTTGAGAGGTCAGGACAAAATCTCATATACAACGTTATATGTTCTCTATGCAAATTGAAATAATTATTTTATGTCAATACAAGCTCATATATATATATATATATATATATATGTATATATGGTCACAAATATTCTCATATAACTATATGTTCTCTTTATTAAATAATATAGAATATTTATAATCTAGAATGTTATATATAACAAAATAACGTTATATATTATTATATCTCTCTCTAACTGAGAATGTTTTAAAAAAGTGACATTAAATAACAACAAAAACACATAAAAATATTTTTTTTGTGTGACACGAAAAGCACACATATAACCTTATAGTATATTTTTTCAAAAAACAAAACATGTTTCAACCTCATATGGCCCTAGAAAAAACACACATATAATCTTATATATTTATTTAAAAAACTCTAATATCAGAAGCAAGTTGGAGAGGCCGCTGCTCGGACCAAATCAATAAGTGATTGATGAAAAGTACAAATATAACCTTATATATTTATTCAAAAAATTCAGGTAGCTAACCCTAGGAAAAACACACATATAACCTTATGAATTTTTTCAAAAACCTCCAAATCTGATGATAACCGGAAATAGGACAAAAGACCAGATCAACCTTCTTATAATATTATATTTTTTGTTTTTACTACTCCAGATTTTCTTCCAGTAAAACAAATAAACAAAAAAAACAAAAACACCCAATTAGTTTTCTAAACAAAAAGTAGAAAAACACCGTACCTACTGGATGTTTGGGGAAACAGAAGGTTGATTTGGGTTCCTCAGATCATCTCCATCGAAACCCAAAAATATTAAAGCCTTGGTGCCTTAAAACTATTGCCAATCAAGAAAGAAAAAAAAAACAAAGAACACCCAATTGTTTTCTGTTTGATACGTAGCTGAGAAAATACAATAGGAAGAGGAAGAAAGGGAGGCTTTCACCTGTTTCTCGTTCTTTCTGTTTGGTAGCCGAGAAAAAACCTTGATATGATGAGATCTTGAGGAGCCTCTCGATGAGTGAATTTGGAGGCGAACGGTTCACCAGGGGAGGGGAGGAGAGAGAGAGAGGGGAGGCTCAGATCTGTTTTGTGATTTAGGGTTTCTTTCTCTATATGTTATATAAGAGGGTTTTTTCGTCTTGAAAAATATCTCTTTTTAAGTAAATTGGAGTTATTAGGTTATAGAACTATATTAGTGGACTAGAGGGGTTATGAAGTTTAGAAGTGGACTTAGTGGGTTACAAACATGCTATAGTGGACCTCCCACCAATTTTTTAATTAATGTATTGATATGGATTGAACCTATATCAACCCATATGTACATGAGTTTAGGTGGGTAGAAAATGAATTCAATTTGGGTTAACTTAAAAGACCTGCACAAAAGTGAACCAAAGCCCGATATACATGGGTTCAACTAAAAATACGATTTTGTCTCTACTACTTAAAATACGACAGATTTAGTACGTCATATCCAACTATTGATAACACCAACGAAGCAACTCAAATTTTCAGTCAACGTTATTAAAATGAAAGAAACTTATCCGCGCAATCTCGTCTGTCCGTTTTAACAATTAATAGTTTTTCTTTAATATGAATCATACAAAACACTTTTGGACGGCAGAGATTGGCCTTGTCGGATCGCTTTTCCACCATCTCTCCTAAAACCAATTGGTGGTAGAAAGGGGGGTTTTAATTAAGCTTTTTTATGGCATCCGACATCGCACCCGCAAGTCTGTTTTTAGAGTGGTCGCAGAGAGTAACATTATGTAACCAAATCCATGGGGGCACCCCGGGCCCAACAATCCCTCCCTCATGATGACGCTTCCGCAACTCGAACCCATGACTTCCTGGCTCTGATACCACTCATCGGACCGCTTTTCCACCATCTCTCCTAAAACCAATTAATGGTAGGAAGGGTTTCAATTAAGTCTTTTTATGGCATTCGTTATCGCACCCGCAAATCTATTTTTAGAGCGGTCGTAGGGAGTGGCATTGTGTAACCAAATCTATGGGGGCGCTCCAGGCCCAACAAGCCTCCATAAACTTTATTTACAGGAGGCCCCGTTAAAAAAAAAAATTCTCTATTAAAATTACTTTTTCGATCCTCTCGTTGAGACAAATTAATAGGAGTAAAAAGTTTGTCGCAAAATAAACAAATACAAAAAAAAATTGATTAAAGAAAAAAAAAAGCCACTTGACTTTTTAATCCAAACTTAAGTGATGGCTTCGACTCTTCATAAGTCTCTCTCTCTGTGCATACATAAACTAACCATATTCTGTACTTATATTCTTGTACAAGCATCATTGATTTTAATAGTAAAACCAAAGACAATTTCGTGTTTTTTTTTAAGGCATGACTTGGGTTTTTTTTTTTTTCTATTGATTCTAAAAGGTTCGTAGATGTGATATTTTTGTTTAGCAAGTTTGAGTTTCGATAAAGGGGAATTAGTAAATTTAAAATTTTAGAGAGAGAGAGAGAGAGCGGGTCGGGTCGGCAGATTTGGGTTTGGCTTGACCCATATTTGACTCAACCCATTTCAACTTGTTTATTTTTTGACCCATATTTGACTCACTCAAATTTGACCCGTAACCCGTTTTAACCCGCCTAGACCCGACAATTTGGCACCTCTCTCTCTTTGATTAGGGCTCCAAGATTTGGAGGTAAGGAGAAAGAGAGATGGCCTAAAGTGCCTTTTTCACTAACAAGTTTTGGATTCGTATGGTAGAGGGGCTTTTTAAGATTATTGTTTAAGCCCATGGGCTTTGGAGTGCTTTAGGCCCGATTCATTAACTAAAATAAGTAAACTTATTTTTTTAAAAGTACTTCTTTTGTCAAATTAATAGTAATGTATTGAGAGATAATGACCTGCTTTATAAAATGAAAAATAAGTACTTAAAAAATTATGATTTTAGCGAATGGGACCTTAACATTTCAAATTGAAGGGGCCCTACCATTGCTCCTTAAATAGGAAATTCTTTAACAACAATGCTACAATCATATACAAATACTCTCACACACACACAAAAAGTGGGTTGGTCCCACACAAACTGGAGATATGGGTGTCCAGCGTGTGTGGAACACACCCCCTTTATAAGTGTTTGTGTGTGGTTATAAAAGTATTAATTCTCTAAAGAAGTGTAGAAGGACTCCAAACCATTTTAACAACCACATAATTGCATATTACAGTAGTACATTATTGATTCTCTAAGTCGTTTTGCCCCCACAAATTCAGAAAAAATTCGTGTTGATATCGGGTTAAGTTGATTTTTAACAGGGCTCCATAAAAAATATTTTTAAGATAATGTCAAGTTATTTCCGGTAGTGAATAAATTTTTAATAGGTATGTGAGTGAAAAAGTTGTTGAATTGGTAAAAAAAAATTTGTTAGTGAAAATGAGATGGTAAAATGCATTTTAAGTTTTTCGTGTTTTTTGTTAGTTAAAACGAGATGGTAAAATGAGTTAAATTTTTAGTGTTTTTTGTTGATGGAAACGGAGAAAATTAGTTGTATATTTTTTAAAGTGGACATTCTAAAAAGTAATTCAAAATTCGGAAATGCTAACCGGCACAAACAGAGGGGCTCTATGTCTCTCCCTATAATCGAAAATAATTTTTTTAAGAAGACAATAAATAGGGCAAATCCAGTAGACGAGACTCTCATCATTGTGAAGTCTGGGGAAGGGTTGATGTATGCAGCCGTAGCCTCTCTGTTTGCAAGGATAATGCTTTGTACATCAATCCTTCCCCAGACCCCGCAATGGCGGAAGCCTCGTGCACAAGGTTTGCCCTTTTTTTATTTTGACTTCTTAAAAATTATTTTCGAATATATGGAGAGATATAGAACCCCTTTGATTGTTTTTTTTTTTTGCCACAATGATAACAGTTGTTATTAATACGTCAAGAACGATACATCAAACGGGAGACCCGTCCCTCGAAAGGGGACCAAGTAACCACAACGGTGGAGATTCAGTCCAAAGACTATACCCTGAACCACTCAAACCCTTGCTTGCCAACACATGAGCAACAGAATTACCAGTCCTACGAATAAAAGAAAAGCTGCAGCACTGGAAATTTTTGCTCAAAGCTTGAATATCATGAATTACCACTTCCACCTCTTGATTGATTGCAACTTGGCCATTGAGCATCTTCACCAGCAATTGAGCATCACTTTCCACAAAAATAGACCTCAAACCAAGTTGGAAGCCAAGATGAACACCTTGTCGAATTGCCAGAGCTTCAGCAACTGATGAACTTGCACACCACTGTGAAAAACCCATAGAAGCAGCAACAAAAAGACCTCTAGAATCTCTAACCACAATACCATAGCCTCCTTTCCCCATGTCGTTCTTCCATGAACCGTCCACGTTGATCTTAAAGATCCCATCGGGAGGCCTAATCCACGAATTTGCAGTGCCCTCCCCGAACGAAACATTATTTAGAGGGTTCAAAGAGTTTGCAGACAAAAACTCATGCAAATATTCCATTGCCCACTTGCACACCACCCCAGGAAGAGCTAGCTTTTGGTCAAACAGAGCTCCATTTCGACACTTCCAGATATACCACATAAGGACCGCAGCAACCGACATACGCCATTCCTTATTGCTTTGATCCTGCCACCACAGTTCCATAGAGCCCCAAAAAGAAGAAAAAGAAGAAACTTGTACTGTCCCCATGCTTACTTGCAAAGGCGACAAACGCCACGCTTGAACAGCTAAAGGGCAATTACAAAGTACATGGACAACAGATTCTTGGTTAGAACCACAAACCGGACAACTAGGATCGTCGATAACCCTCCTTTGCTGCAGAGCTTTCCTTGTTGGGAGAATTTCATGACAACACCTCCACAAAAAATGTTTAACTTTATTGGGGATATTGAGCCCCCAAATAGATTTCCAAAGCGCCCCATTCCTAGCCATCAAAACGGTCCCCCTGTCCTCTCCATTTACCATAGACCTTCGATTCTTCAATTCCAGAGCTGACAAATAGCCGGAGCTGACATTATAAGTACCCGCATGTGACTGATGCCAAATCAACTTATCAACCCTGTTCGTCCACGATAAAGGAATGCTGAGAATGCACCGTGCATGATCCGGAACGAAAAGTCGAAAAATAAGATCTTCCTTCCATGTAGCCGAGGAAGGATTAATAAGTTGGTTGACTAGCACAAATCCCCCATCGTCCGTCAGCCTTTGCGGATGGAAAGCCCCATCCATTGGCACCCAAGGATCCATATCAATGCGCACTTGCTTGCCATTCCCAACTAACCACCGAACTCCAGTGGCTAAAACCTTCTTGCTTTCCCAAATGCTTCGCCAAACCCATGACGGATTAGAACCCAACTCTGCTTCCATAAACGAACTATCCTTAAAATATCTGCTTTTAAGAACCCGGGCCAATAAAAATCCTGGAGACATCATAATCCTCCATCCTTGCTTTGCTAAAAGTGCCAAATTATAAGATGTAAGATCTCGAAACCCCAGTCCTCCCTTGAATTTAGGATTGCACAGCCGACTCCATTTCATCCAGTGAATTTTTCGTTCATCACATTTTTGACCCCACCAAAATCTAGCCATAGCCGCTTCAATTTGGTGACACAACCTTTCCGGTAACTTAAAACAAGACATAGCATATACCGGAAGGGCCAAAGCTACAGATTTAAGCAACACCTCTTTCCCAGCCTGGTTGAGAATTTTCTCTTTCCACCCGGCTAATTTCTGAAGAACCCTGTCCTTAATATAACTGAACAGGGCTGTTTTAGACTTTCCCACCTCTGCTGGCAACCCTAAATATGTTCCCAAATCTGAACGAACCGGAATAGACACCAACGCACTCAAATCCTGCCTCAAGCCTACCCCAGTGTTCTTACTGAAAAACATCGAGGATTTTTGAAAATTAATAACTTGGCCAGATGCACGTCGATACTCATCCAGAATTGTTGCAATAGATTGAAGCTCACTCCGCTTAGCTTTACAGAATACCAAAGTATCATCCGCAAAGAGTAGGTGACTGATAGGAGGACAACCCCTACAAATTCTGAGCCCATGAATCGCATTCCTCATTTCAGCCTTCCGAAGCATCTCTGACAACCCTTCCGCACAAAGTAGAAAAAGATACGGTGAAAGTGGGTCCCCATGCCGTAATCCACAAGAAGGAACGATGTAGCCAGTAGTATCCCCATTCAATAACAAAGAATAAGATACAGTCGAAATGCATCCCATAATCCATTTAATCCACAAATCAGCAAACCCCATCTTCCTCATAATAGCCTCCACAAAACCCCATTCCACTCTATCAAACGCCTTACTCATATCCAGTTTCAGCGCCACAGACCGATTATTGCCATACCGACAATTTTTCAAAAAATGTAATGCCTCTTGAGCCAAAATAGTATTGTCCGAAATCAATCGCCCACTCACGAAAGCACATTGATTTTCACTGATAATAGACAGCAAAAACCGTTGCAAACAATTTACAAAGACTTTCGACAATACTTTGTAAACCGAATTACAGAGGCTAATAGGACGAAGCTGCCCCATATTCATAGGACACCTGACTTTAGGAACAAGGACAATATGAGTATGATTAATGCTACGAAGAAGATGACCGGAATGGCAAAAACTCCGAATAGCATCCACCAAACTTGGGCCCACAATCTCCCAGTATTCTTGTAAGAAACTCGCCCCCATTCCATCGGGCCCCGGCGCCTTATCGGAAGGCATTTGAAACACCGCCGTTTTAACTTCAGTAAAGGAAATAGGCCTCGTCAAGAACCTATTCATCCTTTCAGAAATTCTACTATCCACACAATGAAGCACAGAATCAACCTCTGAAATACCCTCCGAGCTAAAAATATTCTGAAAATAATCCAGCGCAATTCCTCTTACTGCATGCTCGCCCTCACACCATATTCCCAAGCTATCTTCAAGCCCCATCAATTTGTTCTGTTGACGACGCTGAATAGTCTGGGCATGGAAAAAGGCAGTATTCCTATCGCCAGCCTTAAGCCAATTTACCCTCGCCTTATTTTTCCAATAAACCTCTTCATCCATAAGAGCATTTTTCAACAAAGTCTCAGTACGCCAAAACTCCTCTTGATCAAAACTTGAACCCTCAAATAAGAATTGAAGTTTAGATTCCAAGTGGACCTTGTTACATCTGGAATTACATTGATGTTGCTTCCTCCATTGGATCAACCTGAATCTGCACTCCTTTATTTTTTAGTGAATTTGAAACCATTTAGAACCCGGAATACGCATTCCCCAAGCTTGCCGGATAATAGAATCACAATCAATCTTACTGCCCCATCTTTTATCAAAAATAAAACGATGCTTGAATTTCTCCACTGAAACCAGACTATTAAGCAAAATGGGACAGTGGTCAGAACCTCCCAGATGCAGATGACTAACCGCTGCATTAGGGAAACCTATCCTCCAGCTAGAATTAGCGAAAAATCGATCTAATCGAACCCGCACATTGTCCCTTCCAGTTCTCTTATTATTCCAAGTAAAAGGATACCCAACATAACCCAGATCAATTAAGCTACTATCCTGGACGAATTGTTGAAACTCTGAAAGCTCCCAAGCCTGACGTTGGTTGCCACCCATCTTCTCCTCAGCATGTAAAATAGCATTAAAATCCCCACCGACCACCCAATCCTCAATACCACCCCTAGCAATGTGCACCAGATCCTCCCATAATGTCTATAATGTTGGGGAAAAAAAAAAAAAGGAAGAAGGAGGAATGGGGAAACAGAAATGATTCGTGCACAGCAGTCTTTTTCTCCCGCCTCGGGTCGCACGAAGATGATCGGAGCCGCTCATTTTGTTCAAAATACGTCGTTTAAGGTCACTACAAAAAATGAGCTTCGTTCGATATCCTTAGAGGCGTTAACAAAACACCCAAAATCACTTCAGAATGTTTTGTTAACGTCTCTAAGGATATCGAACGAAGCTCATTTTTTGCAGAGACCTTAAACGACGTATTTTGAACAAAATGAGCGGCGCCGATCATCTTTGTGCGACCCGAGGCGGAAGAAAAAGGCTGTTGTGCACAACTTGCTGTGCACATAGCACGGCTCATGGGGAAAATGAGAAATGTGAGGTAAAAGAATATGGATTAAAAGTGTAATTTCAAAGTTACCAAAGGGTACTGATGGTTTTGCCTCATATGGATCAGAGGAATGTAGAAAGCTGTCGGGTGTTTATTGTTTTGGAGGTAACTTTAATTACAAAAAGTATAGGTTGTACTTGGTTTAGCCGGTGCCACGTAGCGCCAGTTAGCATTTCCGTTCAACATTTAGCTGTGTTTGGTTTATGTTTTAAAAAAAAAATTTAAAAATAGTAGGGATAATAAGTGGAGAGAAATAGAGAAAGAAATGTTAAAAGTATGAGAAATTTAGGGAGAATTTTTTGAAAAATTCTTTTCAAAACGCAAAGAGAACAAGGCATAATGAAGAGTTTTGGTTGTATGTTGAAAGAGGAGAGAGACGCCTGAGGCAGTAAAGGAGGTTACTAATCGCCCCCCTTCGTTTTAGGCCCCCCTCCCTGACATGGCAAAGACCTCCCCCCCTCCTCCACGTGCTCTCTCTCTCTCCTCAGCAGTCTTTCTTTTTTGATTTTTTTTATAAAATTTTAAATGTTAATAACTTTTTTTCACGTATCATCTGTGATAAAATGATCAAAAAACTAAAAAAATTTCACAGGTTCAAACCAAAAAGAAAAAGAAAAAAGAGAGGCAATCGGAGCCTTGTAGTGCACATGGTACAACGTTGTACTACATACGTTAGATATGATTGCTTCGAGTTGTCTCACTCACTTGCCGTTGAGCTCCCATCCAATTCCATTCGCAACATGCATACATATAGCTATTGGCCGTGTTAATGGCAATCACTTCATGCAAACAGATAATATATTGGGCCCAAAAATATTATTTAATTTAAATACATTATTTCATATTCAATATTAGACTTGTTTGATAAGTTTTGTTGAGTAGATTTCAAAAATATAAAATTTATTTTAAAAAATACGTGATTTCAACGTTTTTAGACAATTTATATATTAAAAAATATAGTTAAAAAATTAATTGTTCCAAATTTCAATCCATTTGAACCGGTGGAAAATTTTTATTTTTCTGATTATTTTATCTTAAATGGTCATAATTAAATTTTTGACTCTAAAGCTCTCGTTAATTAACCCTAAGAAATATTTAATTCTACGACTTTCTTAGGATTAATCAATAAGAGCCCTAAAGTTAAAATTTAATTATGACAATTTAAGACAAAATGGTTAGGAAATTAAAATCTTTCCATCGGTTCAAACTGATTGAAATTTAGAACACTTAATTTTTTAACATCTTTGACAGTTTAAACTACTACAAAAATATAGTTTTTCCATTTTATATTATTTCACCATCAATATTAGACTCATTTGATAGGTTTCGTTAAATAGATTTCAAATATATAAAATTTATTAAAAAAAGTAAATAAAAAAAAAGTTATTAGCATTTAAAATTTTATAACAAAAAATAAAATAAGAGAGAGACAGTAGGGGGAGAGAGAGAGAGCATGCATAAAAATCGGGGGTAAAACAAAAAATTGATGAGGGCCCGTGTAAGGGGAAACCTGACACGGAGAATGCGATTAACAGCACTTGGCAGTAAATGAAGAGAGAGAATAATGAAGTTGGCTTTTCAAGAAAGAAATGGGCGAAATCGTCTTCTTGCAAGATATTTTGGGACATGCCAGATATTTTCCCTGATTTCAGAGCTCAGTACCCACGTTATGAATATTTAGACCGAGCACCACTCTCCTGTCATTTTCCCATCTTTGAAAAGCAAAGTCCAACTCAGGAATTAAGGAATAGATAATCGGCGGAGATAATCGGCGGTCAACAGTATTGTGTAAACGGTTGACCTCTAACAGCTGGGTCATCTGTTTGACCTAAAAATCCAACCACCTGATGGTTTCATCTAAGCGTAGGAAAAAGGTTTGACTTTTGCAAAATGGATAAGGTAATCGATGGGGAACTGACGATCATGATCCCACTTCGGATTCAATACAGATAATTTGAGTTCTTTAATAATTTTTACAAAAAATTGAATGGACTCGAGAGGTAATAATTACAATAAAAAGAATTAAATTTTAATATGATCCTTTTATTTTAGATTGTTTAAAAACATTAAGGTGAGTTTAAGAACATTTGTCAAACCCCTGCCCACAACCCTCTTGTAACAATCTGAATCCTAAAACACCACGAATATTAAAAAGGGAAAATTATATTTTGCCCCCTTAAACTATCACCCGGCCACACTTTGCCCCCTTTAACTATGATTTCGCTGCCACCCCTTTAAACTCTGTTAACGTTTTGAGCTAAGTTACGTAAATACCCTTACACAATATAGGTAGATATACATACAAGATACTCCTACAGATTTCCCCAACCCTAAAAGCTACAATTCCAGTCCATACCAATTTTTTTATCAGTAAAGCCTCGTGCACAGCAAGCTATGCACAACAGGCTTTTTCTCCCGCCTCAGGTCGCAAAAAGATGATCGGAACCGCTCATTTAGGAAGTGCTTTTGGGTGTTTTGTTAACGCCTCTAAAAGTATCGAACGGATCTCATTTTTTATAGAGACCTTAAACGACATATTTTGAACAAAATGAGCGGTTCCAATCATCTTTTTGTCACCTGAGGCGGGAGAAAAAGCTGCTATGTGTGCACAGCTCTTTTTTATTTATAAAATTCTGTTTTTGTTAAAAAATTAATTGTTCCAAATTACAATCCGTTTAAACCGGTGGAAAGATTTTCGCTTTCTGATCATTTTATCCTAAATGGTCATAATTAAATTTTGACTCTAGGGCTCTCGTTGATTAACCCTAAGAGATATTTGATTCTACGACTTTCTTAGGGTTAATTAACGAAAGCCTTAGAGTCAAAATTTAATTATGATCATTTAGGATAAAATGATCAAAAAACTAAAATCTTTTCACCGGTTCAAACGGATTGAAATTTGGAATACTTAATTTTTTAACCATATTTTTTAATATATAAACTGTCTAAAGAGGTTAAAAATTAAGTGTTCCAAATTTCAATCCGTTTGAATCGGTAGAAAGATTGTAGTTTTCTGATCATTTTATCATAAATGGTCATAATTAAGTTTTGACTATAGGACTCTCGTTAATTAACAATAAGAAAGTCGTAAAATCAAATATCTTTTAGAGCTAATCAACGAAAACCCTATAGTCAAAATTTAATTATGATCATTTAGGATAAAATAATCAGAAAACTAAAAAAATTTCACCTGTTCAAACGAATTGAAATTTGAAACACTTAATTTTTTAACCAAAAATTGAATTTTATATAAAAAAAAAATTGGTATGGACTGGACTTGTATTCCGCTAAGGGAAGAAGAAAATGAACTGGTCAATGGAGAGAGAGAGAGAGATGGGTTTGTGTAAAGTCTGAAAAATTTCATCTTTGAGATGGTTGTGTATGCTAGAAAGGGAAGGAGAGGGTAATTTTGTCCTTGAGTTTCAAAAATAATGGCCTGGAAAATTTTATCTTTAAGATGGTTGTGTATGCTAAAAATGTGTCAGTTCTCTCTCTCTCTCATCGTGACAGAGTACTCTTTTAATGAACAGATCTCAAATCACATTTCTAAATTCGCCAATTAATTTCACTACTTCCCGAAGAAAAAAAGAAAAAATTTTATTTCCATAATCTCCCTCATTGGACCAGCCCCGTGTAGCAGCAAGAAGAATCCACGGCTTATTGGGAAAATAGAAAAATATAGGAAAAACAGAGTATAAGAAGGAGAAAAAACACAAAAAAAATAAAATAAAATTAGAAAGTAAAAAATAATGGTAGAGACCACTAACTCCAAGAACTAGTTATTAATTATAAAGGACTACGTTGAGTAAAAGTGAAGACCAATCATTCTGTTAATATGGATCAAGTCATATTTTCTGAGAGAACATTCTTTTATATAATTCACCATTGTCTGAAGTACGAGTATAAAAGAGTATATCATTAATTATAAACGACTACATCGCATATTGGTAAAAAGACCAATTATTCTGTTAACATGAACCAATTCATATTTTCTAAGAAAACCTTATTCCTGTTGTTTGAATTATAAAAGAGCAAGTCATTAATTATAAAAGATTACATCAGGTATTAGTAAAGACCATTTTTTTTTTATTAACATGGACCAAATCATATTTTTTTAGAGAACATTATCTCTATTGTCTGAGGTATAAAAGAGCAAGTCATTAATTATAAAAAACTATATCGGGTATTAGTAAAGACCAATCTTTCTATTTTGATTATAAATGACTACATCATCAGATATAAAAGATAGAGAGTTGTTCAAGTCAAGAACAAGAAGAACACAAATAAAAGATACAGAGTTGTTGGTTTTGCATTAATGTTTGAATTATTGATTCATCCAAATGAGATGAATAAAAAGAGTAAAAAAAATTATGTTGAAAATTAAAATTTTTGAATAAAGTAAAAAATAATCTAAAACACTCATTTTCGAATCATTTTTATTTTCATGGAAAAAAATTTGAACAATATTTATTACACTTTAGATTCTTCTCGTCATAACAAACCAATAATTCACAAAAAAAAAACTAACAAAAAATCAATAAATGGGAAAAAAATACATGAATAAAGGCAAAGAAAAGTAATTCAAATGGCAAAGGGGTGTTTTTCGTAGTGAAAATTTGTAGAAAAAAATTTTGTTAGGTTTTTCAGTAGTGAATAAATTGTTAAGAAATATCAAGTTATTTTCGGTAGTGAATAACTTTTTGATAGGTATGTTACTGAAAAAGTTGTTGAATTGGTAAAAAAAATGAGTAATGAAAATGAGATGGTAAAATGCATTTTAAGTTTTTCGTATTTTTTATTAGTTAAAACGATATGTTAAAATGAGTTAAGTTTTTAATATTTTTTGTTGATGAAAACAGAGAAAATTGGCTGTTTATTTTTTAAAGTAGACATTCTAAAAAGTAATTCGAAATTCGGAAATGCTAACCAGCGTTGTATGGCACCGGCTAAGGGGGTGTTTCAGTTTGGATTCCTTTTTTAAAAATTCTTTTTTTTTAATTTTTAAATTCAAATATAATAAAAATAAAAAATAATTTTATGATTTTTTTTGCATCGTTTAAAAAATCTCAATGATATTTATCAAACAAAATCTATATTGGTAGAAAAATTATTTACGTAAACACACAATTTTTAAATTTAAAATTACCTTCCTTTTCTAAAACATTTTTTAAAAAAATGGAACACCCAGAACCAAGTACAACTTGTACTTTTTGTAATTAAAGTTACCTCGAAACAATAAACACCCGACAGCTTTCTACCTTCCTCTGTTCCATACGAGGCAAAACAATCAGTACCCTTTGGTAACTTTAAAATTACACTTTTAATCCATATTCTTTTACTTCACATTTCTCATTTACCCCATTCCTCCTTCTTCCTCTTCTTCTTTTTTCCGTCTTTAATTCACATTTCTCATTTACCCGTTCCTCCTTCTTGGTTTTTTTTTTTTTTTCAACATTGTAGACATTAGTGGTGAGTTAGTAAGAAATTAGTGTGTTAACAATCAAAGAGGGTTCTATGTCTCTCCCTATACTCGAAAATAATTTTTTAAGAAGTCAAAATAAAAAAAGAACAAACCTAGTGCACAAGGCTCCCGTCATTGCGGAGTCTGGGGAAGGATTGATGTACACAATAGCACCCTTGCAAAAAGAGAAGCTAAGGCTGCGTACATCAATCATTTCCCTAATAAATTCTACAGGGGCACTTTCTTACAATATTCTGTTGTTCAAATATATATACTCTTTTTTTTATAATTAGTTGAACTTATGAGGCCCTGTTTTGGTTTCTCAAAATAAATACTTATTTTTTAAGAAGAGAATCTGGAACGGGGCTTGAATGACTTTCCATGTTTAAAAAAAAAAGTAATCAAAAAATTATAACAAGTGTTAATCACAAGCATTTAAAAAGGTAATCCCGTTGCTTTCTTCAAATTGATTACTAATGCAAATTACAAAGTCAATTTGCGTTACATTTGTCATTTTTCGACCTATCTATATTTATACCTAATTTGGTTAGTAAGTACATCCAATCAGTTTAAAGAATGATCGTGAAGAAATTATTTTTGGGTGAGGGTAAGAAAGTGACGAAATTATTATTTGGATAATTTTTGTCTTATTATTTATTCTTAAAAAAAATTAGATGAAATTATTTTGTTTTCTCAAAGGGCGTTCCATGTCTCTCCGTATACTTGAAAATAATTTTTTTAAGAAGACAAAATAAATAGGGCAAACCCAGTATACGAGACTCCTATCATTGCAAAGTCTGGAAGGGTTGATATACGCAGCCTTAGCCTCTCTGTTTGCAAGGGTAATGTTGTGTACATCAATCATTCCCCAGACCCCGCAATGGCGGAAGTCTCGTGCACTGGGTTTGCCCTTTTTTTATTTTGACTTCTTAAAAAATTATTTTCGAATATATGGAGAGACATAGACCTCCTTTTGATTGTTAACACACTAATTTCTTACTAACTCACCACTAATGTCTACAATGTTGGGAAAAAAAAAAGAGGAAGAAGGAGGAATGGGGAAAATGAGAAATGTGAGGTAAAAGAACATGGATTAAAAGTGTAATTTTAAAGTTACCAAAGGGTACTGATGGTTTTGCCCCATATGGATCGGAGGAATGTAGAAAGCTGTCGGGTGTTTATTGTTTTGGAGGTAACTTTAATTACAAAGGTACAGGTTGCACTTGGTTTAGCGGGTGCCACATAGCGCCGGTTAGCATTTCCGTTCAACATTTAATGAAGAGTTTTGGTTGTGTGATGAAAGAGGAGAGAGACGCGTAAGGCAGTAAATGAAGAGGGAGAATAATGAAGTTGGCTTTTCAAGGAAGAAATGGGCGAAATCGTCTTCTTGCAAGATATTTTGGGATATGCCAGATATTTTCAGTGATTTCAGTCATTTTCCCATCTTTGTAAGCAAAGTCAACTCAGGAATTAAGGAACAGATAATCCGCGGAGATTTTCTGCGGTGAGCAGTATTGTTTAAACGGTTGACCTCTAACATGTGGATCATCTGTTTGACCTTAAAATTCTTCCCCCTGATGGTTCCATCTAAGCGTAGGAAAAATGTTTGACTTTTGCGAAAAAGATAAGGAAATCGATGGGGAACTGATGGTCATGAGCCCACTTTAGATCTAATACAGATGATTTGAGTCCTTTAATAATTTTTGAAATAAATTGAGTTGACTCGAGATGTAATAATTACAGTAAAAAGAATTGAATTTTAATATGATCCTTTTATTTAGATTGTTTAAAAACATTAAGGGGAGTTTCTCCTAAAGTTTCTTGTAGCTTATGAATGTTGGACAAGTTGTTTCCGCTAAATAAACTTCTAGTCGACGGGAGCCGCATCCCCGTAGTGCTTGAAAAGCACCGCAAACAACAACCTCTTGACACGTCATTGTTTGGGCCAAATTAGATAGGCCTTTGCTCCTCTCTCTCTGTGTATTGTACAAATAGTTGTGTGGGGCTCACATTAGAGTCCCATACAAATAATCTAAACCGTTCAATAATTTTAAAAAAATTATTTGAATGGTCATGTTAAAAATCAGCAAAAATAAGATAATTGTAACTAATTGATGTAATCTTCCTATTTTGCATTTAAAATTTAGGATCTTGAGTACTGGATGAATTTCAGAAAAAAGTTAGACAACTATGTGACCAGTACCATCTTGATCTAAACCATAGATATTGTAAGACTTGTTGATAAGCCGTTCCAGATTTTAGAAAAATGAAGTTTTAAAAAAGGAAGGTAATTTCAAGCTTCAAAATCATGTGTTTACGCAAATAATTTTCTTACCAATATGGATCTTATTTGATGGATCTCATTGAGATCTTTTAAACGATGCAAAAAAAATTGAAAAATTATTTTTCATTTTCGTCATATTTGAATTTGAAATTACCTTCTTTTTGAAAAAGAAGGTTTTTGGAGAAAGTGGAATAGGGCCTGAGCATTCAAAATTTATAGATTATTTTTATCATTATTCAAAAAAAAAAAAAAAAAGAAGCAAAATGTACCCCCTAGTCGGCCGTTAAAAGTAGGATAATGCTCACATGGCCACAGGAAACTTACAAAACAGGCCTTTTCATGTCCCATATAGGGCCCACGGGCCACGGGTCCACTCTTTGTGGGACCCACCGAGTAACCGCCCATCCGAAAACCCACGTGTGAACACTCCGAACCGTGACGTAAAGTGCCACCCGGCAAAACTCGCTTGCCAGCCGGTTGCCTCAAACGCCTACTACGTCACTGCTGTGGTATTCCGTATTCCCAAGGAGTAAATGACACCGACCACCCCTACACACTATAGAAATGTCACTGTAACCCCTTCTCATTCCTTGAAATACCACTGCCACCCCTTGCTTTTGAAAAATAAAAATGGATCACAATTTAGGCCAGAAGTGGGGAACCGATATGAGAAGCATGACATTAGCAAACAAGTCCTTGTTAAAGACTAACTTTGCCCGTTGTATTGGTGGAACACTTTGTCCAGCTCATATCTTTCATCCCCATAAATTACCATGAATAAGTTATATTCTAAATCAATCATGAATTCATAAGTTTTCCATGAAAATTATACGTCATGAGTGGATCTTGTTTATAGTAAGTTTCTTGAAAAGAAAAAAAAATTATGAATTTTAATATAAAAGTTTTTTCCGATTTTAAAAAAATTTTGTATAAAAAATTCAAAAGAGAATTAACATTTGCACGTAAATTCATAACAAAAACCTTGAGATCTTAACATAATATTATATGTTATGATTTTTGTCTTAAATGTTATGAATTTTAAGAAAATACTCTGGCCGTGTCTCAGTCCAATGTGGCTGATCATCTGAATCTTATATTTAAAACGTAATTTATGCAATGAAATTCTATGCAAAACATCCTGAATTGAAGATAATTCAATTGGATGCATACTATGCATACCCAAATAAAACTTGATTTCCTGATTTTAGCATTTAACACTCTAATTATTGCAATTCGCAAATATATATATATATATATATATATATATATAGTTTTAGACATCACAAAAGAAATAAAAAATAATGACATTCAAAACATTTAAGATCCGTAACTATATATGTAAATATAGATCTTTTTTAAACTTTTTAGTTAATGAATATTTTCCTTGTTGATTTATGATGAAAATGATCTAGTAAATATTGGATTAGCATTTGAAAAAAAATGAGTAAAAAGAATTCAATGGACTAATAGTGCTTGTATAGAGAATGCCAATATTAATTAGGATTTATCTCTTTGAGGGCATTGTGGAATATTTATGTTCAAGATTAATTAAATTAATTCTTTCCACCTAAGGTGAAAAATCCACCTTTTCCTCTAGCGCCATTTGTGGGCCTTACCATGCGTTTGTTGCAGTAATCTGAACTGTTTATCTTGTAAGACCCATCGAGTAGTATATTCACGCAAAAAATCAACTTCATTAGACATCGATAGATATGTCAAAAGTTGGGTTTTAATTTGTAAAATGGACGGTCTGATCTTTTAAAGTTAAATTGTCCATGGTCGTATATTTCAAAAACTAAAATTCAATTTTTGATATACACATCTATGTCTGACGAAAACTGGTTTTTGTCGAAGATATATTACTTTGCGAGTCTTACAAGATTAATGGTTCAAATTATTTCAATGAACGCACGATATGACCCACAATAGCTGATGGAAAAGGTGGATTTCCACCTAAAGGTAGAAAGGTGGAAAGGATTTATATTTTATTCTCTTTGTGTTTCCCAAAGAAACGTGATGATTGAAAAGGGAAGCTGTGGTATTTTCAAAGAATAGAGGGGGGATAATGTTATTTAAAAAATCTCAGGTGCTACCATCCAAGGAAAACAAAACAAAACAAAAATTAAGGGCTTGTTCTTCTAAAAGAGCCAATGGCTTGTCCGCAAAAAATGAGCCAAACAAACCCACATAAAGACGAAAATAAGCCAATAAGCTAACTTTTTTGTCTTTATTCAAAAAAATTGGATTTCGGTCAAAATTTTTTACTTTTTAGATTCCTCTCGTCGTAAGGACGCAATAATTTTCCAAAAAATGACAATAAGCCACGTGATACGAAAAAAATTTGAATAAGGACAAAAAATAAGCCACTTTGACTTATTTGTTCGAACACTCCCTAAATTTGGAAACAAACAATCAAATCCGTGTCTGAAAAGTTTGAGTCGGCATCCACGTAATCCCATGGAGTACCTATATAACCACTTCTCTCTCTCTCTCACGCGTTGCCGCAGAACAACCTTAAAATACAAACCCACCTGAAAGAAAACAGTCGAACACCAAGCATGCACAGCTCACTCAAAGACGGCGGAGCCAACACCTCCCACCACCCGTCGCCGCCGCAACCGCCCCGTCTCACCCCCGAGCAAGAATCCTCCGTCATGGTCGCCGCCCTCCGAAACGTCATCTCCGGTGACACGGCCCACGGGTTCCGGCCTCTCCTCTCGTCCACCGAATCCGCCGCCACTTCCTCCGCCGGTGATCAACACGGACACCCATTGTTCCCCATCCCCGATCCTGACACGTGTCAGTTCTGCAAAATCAACGGCTGCCTGGGCTGCAACTTTTTCGCGCCAAATTCGGCTAAGGAAAACAGGAAGGGCAAAGCCGTGAAGAGGGTAAAGAAGAACAAGTACAGGGGGGTGAGGCAGAGGCCGTGGGGGAAGTGGGCGGCGGAGATACGGGATCCGCAGCGGGCTGTCCGGGTGTGGCTGGGGACGTTCGAGACGGCGGAGGAGGCGGCGCGCGCTTACGACAAGGCGGCGATCAAGTTCCGTGGGCCGAGGGCGAAGCTCAATTTTCTCTTTCCGGACAACACATTGGTGAATCAGAGCCAGAATTCAGAATCACAACAGCAAGAAGAGAGGGAAAATCCGATGGAGGGAATGGAAATGGAAATGGGAAAGGGAAAGGAAAGGGAAAAGGAATTGCGGGAAATGGAAGTGTTTGGAGAGGAGGATATAGAGGATTGGATGATGACAATGGTGGGTTCGGATGGCGGTGATACGACGTCGGACTCTGGTACGGGAAATATTCACAGCTCTTAGCTAGTATTATATTTATACTCATTTTTTGGTTTGCAGCTGGTTAGGGTATTTTTTTTAAACTAGCTACAAATAAAACTAGTATATAGAGCTTGAAATATTGTTGATTGCAGTGAAAGTTTTGTAACATCTTACTTGGGTTTGCGTTGTTGATAATCGAGATAACTATTCCTAAGATCTATTTGTCGAATCTGTTAGGTTATTCACGGAAAAATATGATGCAGGCAAGTCTTGAAATTATTAAGTTTTTTTATTCCTAAATAAGATTAATTTTTTTGGAATTAATTCTCTCTTTTATTCACGAGGGGAGGATTAAAGCCAATGGGTGGATTAATGTCGCAATAAATCTCTATATATGATGGAAAAATTAAGGTCTCTAATTTCAGGGGTTGACTAAGACGATCTCGGGTTCGAATCTATCAAGTGTTATTACTCTGAGTATACATCCCACAAGTGAGCGGTGAAATTATTGAATAAATCCCAAGTATTAATCAAGGTGCGTCTAGATTGGTCCAGAAGCCCAAGTTATAAAAAGTACTGTATTAAGAAATCAAAATCTAATTAATCATGTTTTTTATCTTTACAATTTTTCCAAAAAAAAAATTCACAACATTGCAGCGGGTCCCAGACTCCCAGCCCTGTGTAATCAGGTGTCACAATCATCTCATGAAGGAAAGCTCCTCATGGTCCGCCACGTGTACTAAAGATCCTAGTAAACAGTGAACTTGCCAAATAGTAATAGGAAAATGCTAACTTCTGCCCTTAGGACGGAGAATAATAGATAAAAAATATATTGATATTCTTAAAAAGCGTATTGTTATTTGGTAAAATATATTAATATTTGTAAAATATATATTAATATCCGAACTTGTTTAAAGTTATTTGTGTATTATCCTCCTGTTAGCAAAACCGATAATAATAACATGTGCTCTATTTGGACTGAACTCAAGAAAGCTTTTCTCTTTTCAGCCCCATGTTTAACATGTGCGCGTATGCCCCACTGAATAATTTCCGCCCCGCTTAGTGGATTATACTCAGAGAGAGAAAGTGTTGAGAAACCGGCGGTCCGATCTCTAATGTCTCCAAAACTTCAGAACCAGAAATTTTTCGGCTATTTAATTTCATAATTTTTTTAATATTCTAAATTCAACAGCTAAAAAAAATTTCAGTATAGAAATTTTCGGCATAGAAAATTCTGTCCCGAGAAACCGCAGGGAGACAGAAGACACGGATACGGAGAGAGAAATTGGAAAGGGTGGGCCCAGAATAAAATAAAACAACGATCTGAGTCCACTCGGTGATTGGACGCTGGTGGGGTTTTAATGGGATGGACCGGGTCAAGTGGATGGTGGGGGCACTCGGTGGTTTACTCGGGGATTAGATTAGAGGGTTCGTTTTTATTTATCGAGATGATGTGATTAACGTGGGCGGGCTAATTAAGCTAATGATTAACCCGTTTAATGACTGCGTCAAAGACAACTAATTCACAGAGAGGGAAAGGGAAAGGGAAAGTTAGGCCCGTTCCAAAATACTTTTTAAAAAATAAGTACTTATTTTACATTTTTAAATTCAAAAATAATGTAAATCAAAAATAGTTTTTTAATTTTTTTTGCACCGTTTAAAAGATCTCAATGAGATCTACTCCCTCCGTCCCAAATTGATTGTCCGGTCCGCAAAACGGAGTGTTAAAAATAATACAATTTTTGCAAGAAAAAATCAAAAGTTTTTCAACAACTTACTAGATATTAATGAGTATTTTTAATTTGTGAAAAAAGTTTGAATTTTTTCTTGAAAAAATTGTATTATTTTTAATACTCCGTTTTGCGGACGGGACAATCAATTTGGGACGGAGGGAGTATTAAATAAGATCCATATTGATGAAAAATCATTTGCATAAACATATAATTTTTGAGTTTGAAATTCCCTTCTTACAAAATAAATATTTATCTTTCTTTCGGAAACGGAGCCTTAGTATGGTACTCCCTCGTCCCAATTTGTTTCGCCCTTATTCCTTTTTGGGATGTCCCAAAATGATCTGTTTGTTTCAAAACTTTCCATTTTTAGATATCCAGATTACCATTTTACCCCTTATTTTGGGAGAAATTTTCTCCCTCCCAAATTCAAATTTTAAACATTGTTAAAGGAAAATGAAACAAATTGCAGGCCTGCAAAACTGAAATTGGCACCATTGTGTTCATGACATGACAGGAGAGGCCTTTGAATTTGATGGGTTCAATATTTTTTTTTATAAAATTTTAGTAATATTTTTTCGAAAGGATAAAATGGTAAAATTGATCAAAAGTCAATGTAAGTACAATATTTTCTTAAATTTCGTGAAAGTCAAAGTAGGCGGAACAAATTGGGACGGAAGGAGTACTAAAATCTAAATGAAAACGACAGCGCTCCAGTGCTAATACAACATGAGGAAAATATTTAAATTCTAGTACTCCACTTGATCTATTCTTTTTTTTTTTTGAACTGCAACGTGCTAGTGCTTTATTTGATCAATCATCTTTGTGAAAATGTATTAATTAATATCAGTGAAATGTGAACTGATATCTAAACTTATTTGAAATTATTAGCATATTATCCTCTAAAACAGTTTTAAAGGCATCAATCTTTAAGATTAGAAGCAGGGTCTTTTCGCCAATGGAGAACAAAAAAATTTGTCGGACAGTTTCTCTTTTAATTTTTTTTACAATCGAATGTCCGAACCAGTTTGTACGCACCTCAAATAATTTCGAAACTCTATAGTTAATGGTCGAACAAACCTCTAGTGATCCAGAGATTTGGAATGTTTGACCTTCATAGAATTTGACCTTGTACCTCTTGAGAGACAAATCCTTTAGTCGGTGGCATAGCCAGAAAACTATCTAAGTGGGGACACCTTTAAATACATTTCAATCACAAAATTTCGTTTAAAACAACGTTAAAACATTTGTGCTAAGAATTGAAAAACCTAACATAATTTTTTAATATATTAAATTACATAGAATATAAAAACAATCGAATTACTTGAATTTTCTCAGCAGATCAAGTCTAAGAGCAATTCACTACACAATATTTAGCGTTATTGCTTCCATTGTTAATAATTGTTAAAGTATAAAACATATAACTCATAGTTTAGACATTTTTGAATTTTGGACATTATGCATTAAAGAGTTTCAAATAGTAAGTGACGGCTATTTTTCACATTAGATATCTTATTTCGCCTGTATAATGACAATGTTCAAATATATGTGGAAAAGAAATTGAGAATGAAATAATATTCGATTAGAGAAAATACAAAATATACATTTTAAAATCTTAAATTTTAAAAAAAAAATTGAGTGGAGGCGCGTGTTTCGGCTCGTCCTATTCTCCCTCCGTCACTACTTTTAGTCACTTTCTCGTGCCCATCCGGCCAAACTGTCGCATTTTGTTGGATTGTTAAAAGAGCAACCTTTAACTTGGAAGTAACAAATATGTGATGTCACACACTTGGATTTAAGTGAGCACTGACATGTAACTCTGTCAAGTTGCAATAATCCAAAAGGTCTGAAAACCAATGAAAGGACACCCATGTTACAGTGTGCCCATATATGTCAGCGTGCATTAATGTGTGCGAAATTCTGTGCTTTTTTTACCCAATATATACTCCCTCCGTCCCATTTTCATTGTCCATTATTCCTTTTTCACTTTTTTGTCTCTTGCGTATATCTTTCAATCTATAATATTTTTCATAATTTTGACATCTTTGTATTGTAGAACAAATTGAAATCTATCAAATAAGATCCATATTGCATATTTTTTGAGATTCACATTGAAAGATATAAGCGATTGAAAACTGCACGAACATCAAAAAAGGACAATGAAAATGAGACGGAGGGAGTATATAAATTGAATAAATAGTTAGACTCGTTTGTTTTGAAATTTTAGATTTGAATTTGAAGATAATGATTGTATTTGAATTTGAAGATAATGATTGTAAAGAGAAATGAAATAATTATTGGAGAGAGATAAAGAGTAAAATGAAAATAATAATTAAAAAAATAAAATAATAATTAGAATCTAAAATCCAATATCCTTAACCGAACAAGGTCTTAGATATCAGCATAAACTGGAAAATAGTAATCCCTCCATCTCTTTTAAATGTCCCGCTTCGTAACTCCAACTTATTAAGAAAATATCATCATTACACCTTTCACATCAATTTTTACCTCTATTTTCCGTATTTATCTTCTATAGAATTATTACACTTTTACTCACTAACTCTTCAAAATTGAAGATATTTTTAGGGGCAAAATGAAAAATGTACAAATTTTTACTCACTAACTTTACAAAATAAACACTTATTAAGGGACAACCCAAAATTAGAATATTAACTTTAAAAATGGAACGAATGGAGTAGTTGAATTTTGCTCAAGAGCTTTTAAGTGACTTTGGGCCAAAATTAAAGTGGAGCCCAACCCTTTGAGTTGGGTCCAAATGAGTTTAGGGACTCCTAAGTAAGAATCAAGATTATTTCCTGTAATTATCTATCATGTGATTTTTTATGGGTAAAATGACAGTTCATGACGTATTTTGATAATTAATACCTTTTAATGATATGCTAAGAACAATTGCTAATGAACAAAATGTCCTTGGCGGATATTAATTATCAAAACACGTCATTGGCTGTCATTTTCCCTTTTTCATGTGACACGAAATAATCATTTTTTACAATCCGAACCCATTCATGTAGTCAGCGATCGGGCTTAGATCGGTGGCGCTCCTTCTATATCCGATGCCTAAATTCCATGCTCATTGTGGGATCCCATATTGAAAATACATGTAAAGGTTAAAGTAATATATAAAGGTAAAGCCCACCTGCTTCTATTAAGGGGTTGTTCGGCTAAAAAATTAAACCAGCTTTCCCGCCAAATTAGGCTAAAAAAGCCATACTGGTTCGGCAAAATAAGCCAGCCTAAAAGTTCTTCCTAAAAGTGGAACAGATCTACTCCTACGTAGGCCCTTTGCAAAAGAGAAAATTACCAAAATACCCTAACAAAAGTTCTTATTCGGGCTCCCTCTAACCCTATCCTTTACCGTAGCCACACAACACTCCAAACCCTTTTCTCCTCTTCACCGATTCTCCACAAAACCGACATCTCCTCCACCTAGCAATTCCTCCGTCCATCTCCAAATCCCGTCAAACGCATAAAGTTCCCCTCCAGCATTACCCCCCTCCGATCGCGAACCCTACACAGCAGCAAGAACTTCCACCTTCAAGTTTTTCAGAGGCAGATCGTATTCGTCCAACCTACAACACACGATAGTGAGTTTTTCCAAGTTGATGTATATAATGTTTGTGTTTGTTTGTATTTCCGTGAGAATGACGCTATGTGAAACCTTCGTTTATTACGCATAATTTCTGCAAATATGTTTGTTTCTGTTGCATAGTTGTTGTTTTTTTCCCCCTTTTTTCCTGGATAAGCTTCTTGGCTTAACAAATGGGAATGTCAAATTTTGTCTAAAAGCTTATGTGATAATTTGGCATATGAAAATTAGATTTTTTCATATGTAGGCTGCAACCATTATGTCAAACTTAGGTATTTCTTTAATTGTTTTGTAATTTAGCAAGTTTTGGCAAAGAATGAGGGTCTCACTCCAAAAAAATACTTAAAGAAAATAAATTTGACATCAGTTGCCAAATTTTTTTCCTTGTGAGAGCTATGCTAAAATGACACTTATAGTATTTGATGTGTTTGTAGTTTCATCAAATGCAAGAGGGGTGTGGAGAGAAAAAGAATGAAGCATCTAAAAATTATATAAATTTTGTTTCTGTATAAATGTTAGAGCCAACAGAAATCAAAATCAATGGCTGCAAACATGTCCTCCTCCAATTCTGGTTTGATGCAACGAGTGTGTGGTTGGTGTGGATCCGGACCTTACGTTGTCAAAATCTCGCGATCATTGGAGAATCCTAGACGTCGTTACTTTAAGTGTCCGAATAACCCAGTAAGTGTACATATAATATACTCATCATTAACTTGTCCAATTCAGCATAAATGTAGTTACTACAAATACTTTTTACTGAATCTAACATTCAACTACAACAACCAACCTTGCAAAAAATGGAATGGGTGGTGTGACGAGTCTCTTCCATGCAACGCTTCTGTCCCACATTCGAATGAGATACATGGTGTTCCTTTCGAACTTTCAACTGTCATCCCTATGTTAATTGCTAACATCGCAAACCTCAGGGTTGAAAATCAGGAGATTCTTAACTCAGTGAAGACACTTCAGACAGTCATGATTGCCATAGGTATTGTCTAAGTGTTGTTGCTCTATCTTAAGTTCGCCTAAATGAACCTGACTTGTTGACATAGTTCCATAGTTGGACTCGTAATCCTTTTGTTTTAATATTGGTAATCCACTTTTGACTTGTAATGAGCCATATGTTAATGTGCCTTATGTAAATTTATGTAATCAATTTGTGACTTAAGGTGCATAGTATGAAAACGTTAATATTTGTTTGATGTTTTATGTCTCCTTCTATCTTCCATAACTTTTAATTTGTGGCCACATTGGATTTATATCACATGGTAAATATTAAGATTGTTATATTTTTTGCTTCATTTAATATACGTGAAGACATGGTGTCCCTTCGTAAGAGGATGAACCTTGGGAAGAAGGTAGTACCAACTGGCACTCATCGCATTGGAATTGTGCCTCCCGGAACATACAGACCCGAAAGAGCTAATTGGGATTCACATATGACAAGGCTATTCTTACAGTTAGCCATAAAGGAGATTGAAGCTGAGGGTAGGGAAACGACACAACTTTCCGACAATTCACTGCACAACATTGCTGCAGAGATCAGCACTAGGATTGGAGAAGTGATCAATTTCAAACAATGTAAGAATCAGTATGGCGTCTTAAAGCGGGATTGGCAGGCATGGATATTACTAGTTGATTCAAGAAGAAGTGCAACGGGCCTGGGTATGAATCCAGTCACGAGTACTTTTACAGCACCTAACCATTTTTGGGCTAACCTAATTGCGGTAAACACTTTCTCCAATTTAAAAGCTTTTATTCATTTATTTTTCTTGCATAACATATGTGCATGACAACAGATTAGAATTTTTACTTGGTTAAACACTTTTTCTCCAATCCAGAAACTTTTTATATGTTTTTCTTGTATAACATATATGCATGACAATAGATTAGAACTTTTACTTAATTAATAATTAAGATGAAGCAACGTAAGGAAAGACAAATCTCTCAATGATAAAATATTAGCAAGTTCTAGATCCTCTCTTCCACAGTCTAGCGTATCTAAAATTAGCATAGTTTCTTTGGTCTCTAAGTAATAAGAAGAAGTTTATGTTTTTCCCTTTCTGATTTCTCCAATTCTCCTGTTCTTTTGCTGATCAAAGTAATGGTGCCAAATT
Organism: Rhododendron kiyosumense; assembly: GCA_019656275.1. NCBI lineage: Eukaryota > Viridiplantae > Streptophyta > Magnoliopsida > Ericales > Ericaceae > Rhododendron > Rhododendron kiyosumense. Next base: position 130,356 of record BPLS01000393.1, on the reverse strand, counting down.
ATTTTCTGTTTTGCCTTGCGGTAAACCATTGATTGCACGTTACTTTTGTCCAGTCTTCACATGGCAATAGTGAAGTCTGCCATGTAAAAACATGGTGAAATGCATGCAATATTATTCACTCACAAGTTGAAATCATTGATCAGGTCATACTCGATCCTAAACATTTCTATTTTAGCATAGAATTGTTCTTCTCAGATTGCATTTTTTATTTTAATTATGCGAATGTTCTGTGTGAACTTTATCATGAAGCTACCTTGCCATTATGATGCATTTTTTATTGCTTTATTTGCCAATGCATTAAAAAAATTGTCACAGCATTATAGTGATGGTTTACATGTTTGCCATTGCCTTTTTTGCCACTATATTATATTGACAACAAAGATGTGTAACTTGTCTATGTCATGCTATGTGTATTTCTGTTTTGGTGTGTCTCTCTAGCAAAATGAATCTGTGGCAAAGTTCTACGACCATCCGTTGGAGCATGAGGAGTTGATGCAAAGGGTATTCAAAGAAGTTACAGCCATCGGCTCACTGCAACGCACTCCGGGAGCGGAGGGGGAGCTTGGTATGGGTGCAGATGGTCGTCGAGCTTTGGCTACCGACAATGACGACCGAACTGATACGGATGGTGAGGGCAACACGGTTGGAATAAAAAACGGAGAGGAAATTGGTAGTGAATATACAAGCACAACCCCTGAACATGGTAAGGGAACCCCTTTTTGCAGTCAACAAGGTACTAGCAACCCCATTTTCCCTCAATATGGTGGTACAACCAATCCCTTTTCCCCTCAACATGGCAACCATAGCAGCCCATTTGTCCCTCATCATGGTGGCATAAACACCCCTCCTTTCCCCCACCATGCTGCCACAAACACCCTCCATTACCATCAACATGTTAGAACAAGTCCCACACCTTTCCCTCAACATGTTAGAACAAGTCCCTCACCTTTCCTTCAACATGAACATGGTACACCCACCACCCCTTTTTGGAACCGTGGTACAACAAGTGCCCCTCCTTCCCCTCAACCCAAAATCAGATGCTCCCCCCCTTTATCTGTGCATAGTACAAACACCCCCCCTTTTCCGAGAGCTTTGCCCATATATCACGGTTGCAACTCCAGTGGAACGAAACGGAGAAGCACAGCAAGCGGGACAGATGCTCTCTCGCAGTCCATGACTAACATTTTGGAAACCATGATTTCGAGGCAGAATCAGTACAAATCCGTGATTAAGCATGGATGTAACATGGTGGACATAATGAAGATCCTTGGTCAAATGGAGTATTTCCAACAAGAACCCGTTCCCCCGGTCTATTGGTGGCTTGTTGACTACTTGTCTAGTGATCCCATGAAGATGGATGTGTTCTATGGCTTGCGCAATGATGAACAGAGGATTGCTTTTGCTCAACGGGAGCATACAAAGGCAATGTTAGCACAATCACACGAACAAGGCAACCCAACTGAGACTCTCCCTCCTTGGCACCCGCCCCCTCATAGTTAAATATTTCATTACTGGAAACATTAGCACCTATGTTTATTTTTAATTTGTAGCGGCAATATGTTTGATATTTTTTTCATGTTGGTGTTTTTGGACTTGAAAATTTAGGATTATATGCCCTGTTATCCCATTGATGAGCACCCAATATTGTAGATATTTCGTGCTCTCTTAAACCAAAATGGCTAGGTTAATTTAATCCCGAAAACCATGGTTTTAAGCCCAAAACTTTTGAGAACTAAATTACCACCTAAGTCATTGGGATAGATTAGCCCAAGACTTAGCCAAAAGACTACTCAACCATAGCTAAAAGACTAGACATGGTAAGAAAATGGAGCAAAAGATTTAACCGAAGAAGACGAAAATAAACTTGACTTATGCAAAGATCCAAAGTGATGAACGTAAAATGTAGTACTTAAAGGCGCTCATACTTGCATTGTTAGTCTTGACTTTATAATTATTTTTGTCGTATTATCATCTATTTATGTTTTGTAGGTATTTTAGGATTTATCATGCAAAAACATTTCTTCCGAGACTTATGCGATGAAGTCTGATTCAAGTGGGCTCAACCCAATTTAAATTAGAAGATTCAAAAGAGAAAAACCCAAAATCAAGCTCACGGAATTTTCCTACGATGGAATTGATTTAAGAAGATTTGGATTGCAAGGATTTTTGGTAGTTCTCTGCATATGGCCTTGCACAGCTAATTGGGTAACAAGAGCTATTTGGCTTTGACTCAAACTCCTATGGCAAGAATTGTTTAAGGAAAGGAATATTATATAATCGGTATTTACCGATTTAACGAGAAGATCGATGGAAGTGGAATTAGATTTCAAAGGGAAAGTCTAAGCCTTATTAATAGGAAGCAAAAGGAGGGTTCGGGGGACACATTTTCTGGAGGACTTTTTCCACGCAGCAGCATCACCACGAATCAGAGACTTCTCACGGCAAAAAGAGCAAGAAGAAATTAAAGCTTTGTACGAGATAATATTCTTATCTTTTGTAAGCTTATTATGGAGTTCTATTATTATATAATCATGTTTTCGTACTCCATGAGCGGCTAAACTCTTTAACTAGGGTTGAGGATGAAGCCCCGTTAACGATTATTATTTATTTATTCATGAGATTTTATTTTATTTGAATATGTGGTTTTGATTATGATTAAATTGTTCTTACTCTAAATCAATTGTTAGAGGTAAATTCTGGATATGAGTTCAATCATGTTTTTCTCATGATTTGGAATTGCCTTTTGCAATACTGAATGCTGGTTTTTCATCGTTAACTATAAAACTGGATATTTATTGTGATTTGTTAAAAGCGGATACAATTAATGATTTGGTTTTATACTTGCGAGCGGAGAGGAACAAACATTAGACTTTTTTTGATGAATTTTCACGATAATATTTTCCGTGGTAACAGAATTAGCTTTCAGATTATCATGAAGAAATTTTGGGTAAAGTCAATGATTATGAATATATAATGGTACGAGTTAATGGGTGTGGATTCCGAAACCCTAGTATTTTCTCCTTTGATTAAAAAGAAGCTTTAATTTTCTCGTCTTTGATAATTTGGTTCATTGTTTTTACTTTTCGCTTTTAGTTTAAAAACCAATCACAACTTTTGTCAACTAGGTTAGGTTTAATCAGTTTAAGTTATTTATGCCTTGTTCTCTTCCCAACTCAAAAAGAATGTTTTTAAAAATTCCCCCTAGATTCCTTCTAGATTCTTCCTACTTTCAACATTTCTCTCTCTATCTCTCTCCGCTTATTACCTCTACTATTTTTCAAAAAAAATTTCAAATTGCAATCCAAACAAGACATTAGTTTTCCTACAAAAAAAATCATAAGTCCCTGTGGGTTCGACCTCGCTCTTGCATTACTATACTTCGGTACGATTCGTGCGCTTGCGAGTACAATAAAATTTCACATCACAAAGCATAGATACAACATTAATAAATGAGAAATCAACATAAGATAAATACTTACTTGAGTTATTAAGCAATTAAACTTGAACAACAATGGAGATCTCTCTTAGAGAGAGAACTAAAACTAGAACATAAAGTAAGATCCTTGTAAAGTGAGAGAGAGGCGAGTATTTATACAGAAACATCCTCTCTCTATACAAAATATCCCAAAAGTATACTACTAATAGAAATTTTTCATATATGGAAGGTTGAAAAATTACAAAAATCTGTCCGGAAGCCGTATCAATGCCCTTCATTAATAGTTACTTGATATGTCGTTTAGTCAAACGGTATTGGCAAGCGTCATACCGAGGGCTCGTGGCCTCCTACGTGTTAGATACATTAGCAAAAATAAGTTGGTTTAGTTCCGATTAATCACATCTTTTGATAAACATAGTCTTTAAAGCTAAATCTTTCGAGTGTGAGCACACGTCGTGACTCTCGCTTAAGTTATAATCAAGAACCGATAACGGCCTTTGTCAAGGGAAAGACGATCCCTAAACTTACCTCTTTTAGTTCATTAAGCACATTTCTAGTCTTTCTCCTTAGTATTTCCACTTCCAAAGCAAAAATAAGTTGGCCCTCTTAAACGCCGCAATCCATCATATAAAACCTACAATCCGATTAAGCTATTTCTGATTCTCTATGGGATTGATCCCGATCTTACCGGTTATTATGATATTGACAATCTAGCCCTACGCTTGGGGTTTTCAACCTCATGGGAAAGCAAGGTTGTGGCGTTAGCACCCACACTATCATGGTTGAATTTTCTTGTATGCTTGAATATGTGACAATCGTGTTTTGCTACATTTGATGGATCGTTATGAATTATGTTTGGTAATATATTTTCAGAGGAGATTAGTCCACACATTCACGGATATCTTCAACAGTAGAGGTCAAGATGGGAATTGGGCCTTTCAATTGTGTTCGACTCGGTATACATTTTTCTTGTTATGGTTAAAGTATCACATGCTAATCGATTCTTCTATTTTCGTAATGGGCAATAGTGAAAAAAATCGTACAAAGATGTTAGGTCTCCAAACATAGTGTTAAAAACGTATTATGTAGCCTATTCGAAAGGTTAATCACAGTATGTCTTGTTTAGCTCCTTCCTCGGGTGAAAGTACCTTGATGCCGAGATTGGAACTAGCAGTTTTTCTTAAATCAATTTCATTTCCACTTCCCTTTCTCATTCGACTGGCTAGAGTAGCGTAGCAATTACCATGTCTTAACTCTTTTGGTTTTGCGGGATAACTGTTCTTTTGCGAAAAAATAGCTGGCTTGTTGTAAATTGACAAAATACAAATACGAATAGCTTGCACGAATAAAGCTCTGGATTGATGACTTTCCTTGAGCATTTGCAATCGTGCTAGATCAAATTTGCATTTTTTTCTCCAAATCATCATATTTCCAAAAATTAAAATTGTACCATCATTTCATGACAACAGTTAAAGTGAAATTTTATTCTTCAACAATGGATTGTAATTGTTCTTAGGGGTCATGGATAATCCAAGTTGGGGGAACTCTAGGAGTGCAAATGACATTGGAAGAGGGACATTCGACCTTGGTAGTTTTACGAGGTTATTGAAAACTGGAGTTTACCCGGAAAATTATCCCAACTTTAACTTTGGGAATGGAGGGAATGAACTTCCCAACTTTAATTGTCCTAGAGCACATCAACAATCGAATGAGCTATACCAAAATGGCGAGGGGTACGCAAACATGCCATGGGTGAATAGGTTTGCCACTACCGGGCAAGGCAATGTAGGACCAAGTGACAATGTTTCACGTGTTCAATAATTTGTGGAGCAATACAATTCTTTGCCTCACTTGCATGCATCTTCTGACTTTCAACAAAGTCACAACAGTAGAGGTCATGGAACTGAGCCCTAGGCCGGATATGACAATTGGGAGTGGACGAACAACAATAATGGAAATGCCGGTTCATGTAACAATGTGTTTGACGATGACGCTAACTCTAGGTACTTGATCCCGGCCAACGAGTTTTATGTCAAAATTGCAGAGGACGAATTGTTGGTTGACCTGGCGACCGTAGCATTGTTGCATGCCATACAAATCCTACGTAGGCCGTAGAGGCTACCATTCCACACGTGCCCCTTGTCGGGTAAAGCTTATCTGCATGACCTAATGAATAGTTGTGATGAGAGGTTTCAACTTGAGCTTTGCATGCCCAAAGACACTGTAGAGACCCGTATTTTTCGAAAATGGTTTAAAGGTTTTATAAATGCTAGAATGCCGAATAAATGGGAAAATTATGTGTTTATTTGATTTGGAGTTTAAATGATAGGATTGTTATTTGAGGAAGTGTGAGTGTGATTGAGTTGAGTGCTAGTATAAAAGGAGGGTGTGTGTGTATGTGGTAAGAGATAAAAG
>BPLS01000393.1:32355-104282 GCA_019656275.1 Rhododendron kiyosumense | reverse complement strand
TTTTCGGATGCACGCAAGAATCTGGATAATTATGCTAGAACACAAATGTATTCTGACCGTTCAATGTATGTAGACCTCAGTCAAGCAATTGGTCGAAATCTTGTACTATATTGTGTGCACCTTTTGCAAAAGGATACCAACTGTAACTTTTCATAGACGGACGCTCATGCCTCGCGTGAGACTTTCACGTATATGACGGCTCCGAACACATACGTGTGCAAATTTGTCACTACAACTGTGTTCGGACTTTCCCCGTATATGATGGCTCCGAACACATAACGTGTGCGAATTCGTCTGTACAAACCGTGTTCGTAGCACTGCTGAAGAATTTTAAATAACTTGTTCTTAGAATTAGGAATTGATTCTTCTCCTACGTTTCATTCCTTTATGCAGCCACTTCCTCTTCTCTTTTCTTATCCTATCCCCTGCCTTTGGAATATTTTTGTTCCACATTTTGCTTAAATATTTTTCCTAAGGAATTAAAGTTAACCTTTGCTTCGTCCTCCCAACTTTCGCATCCGAATATAATCCACAGGATTTGTTCCTCAGAAAGCATATAAAGATCGATATCTGAGTCTACCGATTCAAACCACAGCCATCGCTGGCCTCTGACCTTTGTTCTGGTTCAATCTACATTCCGCTCGCTAGCTGTTAGATTCACCAACAGAATGGCAAAGACGAGTTTTCTTGAGTTGAAGTACAACCTCTCAAAGAAGAAGTTCCTGGCAAAACCGAGTCGCATGTTTTCATTCGGGGATGGACAGAACGAAGGCCTGACGACCACGTACCAGCCAAATCAAGGTGAGATGAAGAAGGTGTTCGACAAATTTGATTCCAACAGAGATGGGAAGATCTCACGGGAGGAGTACAAAGCCATGCTGAGAGCACTGGGGAAGGAGAACATGATCAAGGAGGTAAGCAAGATATTCAGGGTGGCTGATTTGGATGGAGACGGGTATATCGATTTCAACGAGTTTGTGGAGTTGCACAAGAAGGAAGGCGGGGTGAAGACCATGGACATACAACGTGCCTTCCAGGATTTCGATGCCGATGGGGATGGGAAAATAAGCGCCGAGGAAGTGTTTGAGGTGCTGAAGAGGATCGGGGAGAAGTGCAGCCTGGGGGATTGTCGGAAAATGGTTAGAGCTGTGGATGCGAACGGGGACGGTGTGATCGACATGGATGAGTTCATCACCATGATGACTCGCACCATGAAGCTTGGTTAAGCTTGTCAATTAACCTCAACATTCCAACACTGACCAATCCCCTGCGCTCAACACACAAATAGGCCCTAGCTGTTTCTGCTTCATGTTAGCTACGTTTATGTTCCTGAAACGGAGATCGATCATTGGCCATGAATACTATAAATAAGAACATATATTTGTCACCTCCGTCTCTGCCGGAGATGTTAACAGTAGCAGTTTAACAAATTGAGCAATTGCTCAACTCTCAAAATAAGGTCGGATTTACATGCTTCCGGTTTAGTTATTGAATCTTCTTTTTGTTCTTATCAATTGTCACTTCCGTGGAAATAAAAGATGATTTGTTCTGAAAGAATAAAGTTCGCCATACGTAATCTAGTTGCGTAAGGTTTTAGGCACTAGCGGGATTCCCCACATACGGCGAACTTTATTCTGTTACTTGAGTAAAAGACATCCTCGTGGTCAACAAAAGAAAAAGAGGAAGAATACAGTATTGGGAAGATTTGGTGGTGATTGCTAGACCAACAAAATTTTTAAAAGCAATAGGGGGCGATGCATGAGGAGGGCATATTTCAGTTCTCTTCTAAGAAATAGTAATCGTTCCAAGGGTGATGGGAGTGGTTCACGCGCAAAGTAAAATTCCCCCGAGGAAAATGTTGGTATCAACTTTCAGACACCAAATGAAGATAAAAATAAATAAAAAATCAAAGCTTTTAGACACCAAACTTGTTACCAACAATAACCCAGAAAAATGAACAGAAACTTGGTTGATCATTTTCGAAATTCTGAAATGGCATAGGATCAAGTAATTCCTCCAATTTTATAATATGGATAACGAGTGCCATGTGCGATTGAAAATCAAGAATGCATCTAAACTGCTATATCTCTTTCTCACACAAAAATGCAATGATGTCAAATTGTTAGTAAATCTCTTCTGCAATCAAATTATATGTAATATCCAAAAAGACTGTAGATGAGCAGCACCATTAACATTGCTGGCAAAAGAAGGAAAGGGTGAAAGATAACTTCTATGATGGATCAGCCTACATACAATAAGAACTTAAAATGGGACTGAAAAGTAGAACATGTCTCCAAGCGATCATGTTTCAATGGATAGTTCATTGAGCTTCAGACTAAAAACGAAGTAAGAACGTAGTACACTATACACTGTGGACAAGAATTTGTCACCTCCTCATACCAATATAATTAGACAGTAGGCACTTGACAAACTAACCTGCAGATGAGGAAGGTTTTTTTTTTTTTTTTTTAACAGTGAAAGGCGAAGATATTATTGATAACTAAGATCCGTACAAGAGAAAATTAGCGGATAAAAAAGGGATCAGAACAAGTGAATGACAGCCCAACTAAGTTGACACCCTATACGCTCAACAATCATATGCCAACCCAACTCCCAAAAGATGCCACGGTTGGCAAGCTTTCAACCGAGCAGTTAAGACACCAACAACGCATACATATAGAACATGTTACAATTCAACACCCCCTGAAAACAGATTGAAATCAGATTACAATGTTCCAGAATAAGCGACTCCAACCCTTTGTTTGGACATGAGCCAGGCTGGTATTCCCCCAAGTGAAGCAGTAGTAGATTTTATTTTATTTTTTTATCCAAAGTAGTAGAAGATTGCAGGCCATAGTGCAAGCCAGAAACTGATGCAACTTCGAGTGTGGCAGCAGCTGAGCATAGAATCAAATGTATCAGCAGCAGAGCATAGAATAAAAATGGCATTTTTATCTTCAAATGTAGCAACAGCAGGACCCAAAATGTTTAAATGGTAGCCTATTTTGGCGGCCAAAGAGTTGATATTCATTCACAGACACCAGACTGGAGGTAGGAAACTCAACCCAAATAAGACACCTACCCCCCCAAAGACAGCCCCAGACACAACCACCAAGAGTGCTTCCCCAACCCAACCCACAGGAACCAACAGAAAAAACCAAACCAGAGACACCCCACCCAAACAGAAACCCAAAAGCAAGACACAGACCAGAAGAGAGAAAGGCCCACCCAAACACAAACTCCCCAAACATACTCCAAGACCAGATGAGAAAGACACCAGACACACCAAAACAGACACCAGACTCAACCAAATACAAAAGAAAAAACGGGATATGAAGACACAACACAGATACAAGGGAAGCACACCCACAAAACTGAAACATTGACAGATTACTCAGCATCAATGATACTTTTTCATCTGAAAATGAAATCATCCATAACCATGGTAACCTCAGGAGCGTTTCCCATCCTTGAAAGGATGGAACCGTTTAAGGCAAATATTAGTATCAACTTTCGACACCATAAGTATTACCAACAATAACCCAGGAAAATGAACAGAACCTTAGTTGATCATTTTTCAAATTCTGAAATGGTATAGCTGTATAGGATCAAGTAATCCCTCTGATTTGATAATATGGATAACGACTCCCCTGTGCGATTGAAAATCAAGAATGCATCTAAACTGCTACATCTCATTCTCGCACAAAAAAATTCAATGATGGCAAATTGTTCAGAGTAAATTTCTTCTGCACAAACAACTCATATGTAATCTTCCGTAAGACTGTAGATGAACAGCACCGTTAACATTTCCTATGATACAGGTAAAGGCAAGAAAGATTGAATGATAACTTTCATGATGAATCAGCCTACAACAGGCACTAAAAACGGGACTGAAAAGTAGCACATGATAAAATAATACCAAGCGATCATGATTTAATGGATAGTTCATTGAGCTTCAGACCGAAAACAAAGTAAGAACAAGGTACACTATACGCTGTCCTCAAGAAATTGTCATCTCCTACTACAAATAGAATTTGGCAGTTGGCACTGGACAAACTAACCTGCAGATGAGAAGATAATATCACCAAAATTCCGGAACAACGGTAACCTCACCAGTAGTCTCCACAAGAGCATTTCCCATCCTTGAAATGATGGAACCGTTTGTTATCCCTGACGATCAACTCCCTCCCAACAATCCTGGACATGATCTTGATGGCATTGTGACAGTCACCGCACACACGGAGATTCTTGATTATCCTCAGAGGCGTCCTAGCCGGAGTACTAATCAAACCATAAGCAATCGCCAGACGCTCACTGTGATATTGCAATGCCTGCTCCTTTGCCTCCTGGTCAATATCATGAAGTACATATCTTGTATCAGGCACATACCCTTGTTCCTTCTTTGCTGCCAACAACTTCTCATCATCCCTATACAGAGTTGGGTTTCTAAACTCACTTATCCTGTTTTTACCCTCAAGCATGTTGATCGCCAAGTGCTTTCTGGGAGGTGGTGTAGGGATCTTGTTAGGAATCGCCTTTGAAGGGTCAAGAAGAACCATTAACTCCTCGGCATGGTCCTCAAGATCGATATCTCCATGAATACGAGCATAATTCCTTAAAGCCTCCCAAATTACAGCTGTGGGTTCAAATGGGAGATTTTCAATGAACTCAAAAGCCTCATGGACATGCCCAGGATGACCAAGAACATCGAGAAGCCCCAAATAATGCTCAATCCCAGCAGACATTCCATATTCGGTTTTCATGGACTCGAAGTGCAGAAATCCTTCCTCCACAGCATCAGCACTAGCACAAGCTGATAATACACTAAGAAAAGTTTGCTCATTGGGTTGCAAACCCAACTCCCTCATCTGTTCAAACAATCCTAGCCCATCGTCACCCATGCCATTTCCTGCATACCCATTGATCATCAAATGCCAAGAATCCATGTTCCTCTCAGGCATGTGATCAAAGACCCTCCGTGCATCGGTCATACTTCCACATTTTGAGTACATTTCGATCACCTTATTATTCAACTGAAGATCGCCCCTGAAAGTGGATCGGAGAAAGTAATCATGCACTTTCTTGGCATTGTCTAGTACCTTCGACTTTGCACATAAACCAAACAGGACATCAAAACACTGAGCATTGGCAGATACCCCTTGTTCCATGAATTCAATAACTTCTTTCACCTTGCCCTCTTGGCACAAGCTCATCAAATCAACATTAGCAGGTGGGCCACTGGGGACTTGATTGTTCACAACCTGGCCTTGATTTTGGGCCTGATTGTCCAGCTGATTAGAGCTTCCGCGTTGTGGGTAAGCTTGATTCTGATTGTCAAACTGATCACGCTGCGGGTAGTTCTGAGTTTGATTACGGTTATCGCGTTGTGGGTAAGCTTGATTCTGATTGTCAAACTGATTCACACCACGCTGCGGATAGTTCTGAGTTTGATTACGGTTCTCGCGTTGTGGGTAAGCTTGATTCTGATTGTCAAACTGATTCACACCACGCTGCGGATAGTTCTGAGTTTGACTAGGGTTCTCGCGTTGTGGGTAAGCTTGATTCTGACTATCCAACTGATTCACACCATGCTGAGGATAGTACCGAGTTTGACTAGGGTTCTCGTGTCGTGGGTAAGCTTGATTCTGATTACCATTCATGCCTCGTTGTGGATAGTCCCCAGTTCGGTTCGGCCCCTGATTTTGATAATTCCACTGTCTATCATTCGCAGGAGGCGGATAACTCGTATTACGACTCGGGTTTTCACCCTGAGTAAAGTTCTGATTAGGAAAATCGGGGCTTCCGCGCGGGGGAGACGAATATCCCTGACCCGGATTCGGGTTTCCTCGACCGGGATAGTTCTGATTCGGATTATTCATCTGATTAAACTGATTAGGGTTTCCATACTCATTATAGGTCTGATTTGGGCCGTTCCACTGATTAGGGCTACCATTTCCGTTCTGATAATAGTTATCAGACTGTGGTTGTGGTGGGCCCTGGAAATGGTTTGGGACGGCTAAGGTGGACAGGGACTTGAAAGGGAGGTTTAGAGAAACACAGGAAGAAGATAACGATATGGGTTTTTTTTTTAGGGTTAGGATTTGGTTGTTGCGGTGAGTGGAAGTGAAGCGAGAAGAGTGGAAAGAACGTACCTTGAATGAAGTTATGAAGATGGAAGTCGTAGGTGCTCGAAGAATCGCCATTAAAGACGCCATTTCTCTCTGTGGGAGTAAGCAGGCAAAACCCTACAGAATTTGGTGTGATAAACCCTGATAAGGTGGAGGGAGACGAAACCAGAGTTTCTTTTTTACCCTCTTTCTTCTGCTATAAATAACTTCCGTGGTGGTAGAACCAAAATTAATAATCAAAAGTTGTCCAATTATCTTTTTGTTATTGAATTGTTAAGTTTAATAATGTGGATGTATATAATGATACAATTAAAATTGAATAACTAAAATTTACTAAATCGCATTTTTAATTTATATAAATCTAAAAATTGTGATACAGAAAATAATTTTTAAACTAATAAAAACATGTTATTAGAAAAAAAAATAGAATTTTTTGAAAATATTGATTTAAAAAAATTGGAAAAAAGTTTTAAAAAAACAGTTTCTGAATAAAAAGTTTTTTAAAAAAATGAACAATTTTTGGGAAAAATAGTTTTAATAAAAAAACAATTTTCCCAAAAAAATATTTTTAAAAGTATTTTTCTTAAGAACATGTTGAAAATGAAATAAAGATAAGGTTTTTGTGTGATGATGGTGTACTTGAATGAGGAAATGTGAGGACAATTAAATTTGGTTATTGGCAAAAGATTTCTAGTTTTGATTATCCAAATGCCAAAATTTGATAAGTTGGAGTATCAAATAATCAAAAGTTGTCTCATCATTTTTTGGTTACCCATTTAAAAGGTTGCAAAGATTAGCAATGTAAATGTCCACAATAACATATTCAAAATTAAATAATCAAAACCTGCTACATCACCTTTTCAACCCATAAAAATCTAAAAATTGTCACCATATAAAATAATTTCTAAAAAATAGTTTTAAAATAAATAAAAACAGGTTATTAGAAATAGAAAATAAATTTTTGAAACAAAGAAAAGTTTTTAAAAAATAACATTTTTTGAAAAAAAAATAGTTTTAAAAAAACAATTTTTAATAAAAAAACAGTATTTTTTTTAAATACAATTTTACTGTTTTTGCAAAAAATAAAAATAAAAACTTCTTTTCAAAATATTTTTCTTAGAAACATTATTGAGAGACAAATAGGTTTATATGTAATGATGTGTATACTTGATTAAAAAAATGTATGGACTACTAAATTTCGTTATTTGCAAAAGGATGCTAGTTTTGATTATCCAATAGCCAAAATTTGATGAGTTGCTTATAAGTTGTTAAAATTTGATTATGCCACTGTGAGCACTTTTTTAAAAAAATACTGCTAATTTTAGCAACCCTATGGTTTTGTTTATTCCATTGTGGATGCTCTAAGAGGTTGCTAAGTTTAGTTATTCGAATGTGAGCTCTTTTTTGAGCAAATATTACTAATCTTAGCAACTTTTTGATTTTGATTATACCACTGTGGATGCTCTAACAAATACTTCACAATTAAATGCTAAGGTTGAAGAAACAACTACATTACACTCCCTAAGAGCATCTCCAATAGCCTCAATGGCATCCTAAGCCATTTGTCTAGAAAAAGTGCACAATTTTACTTTGTCTAGCCACCAAAAACTTTTACTACCCAACAACTTTGGCAATTGACTACTCAAATCCCAACTCCTTTTGATTAAAAATAAAAAACAGTCACTGGCACCCCCATCTTGAACGGAAAACTTGCCGGAAAACTCGTCGGAATCAAACAATTAAATCACAGACCACCAATAAAACCACAAATACATCTCTCTCTCACACACACACAAATCCACAAACCAAGCAAGGAGAGAACCTGCCGGAATTCGGCAAATCAGAAAATCCAAATTGGAAACCCTTGCCGGAAAATTTGTACCAGATCGTAGAAGAAGAAGGGAAGAGAGAGAGAGTAGCCTTTCTTACCTTTGCCGGAGTCAAATGCCACCGACAACGCAACAACGTCAAATCTGGTGGTTGTGAAGGCAAGGGAGAAGAGAGAGAGGGAAAATCGCTGGGGACGAGTGCTACAGTAGCACGCCAGGACCGACGAGCTACTGTAGCAGAGGGTAGGGGTGTGCGCGGGTCGGGTTCGACCCCGAACCCGAACCGAAGGAGTGGGAATAACCGTATGCGTGCCCAATTTTTTGATCAGGTCGGGTCCGACCAAAACCGAAGTAATTTATATGCATTGTTCATCTTTTGCTCGGGTCGGGTAAGAAAAATAGCACCCCGAGTCCCGAACAGAAAGTTGATTTTTTTTGGAAAAATGTACCTGTACCCGAATGAACCATATGTTCGGCCTCGCCTGAAACCCTTCGGGTCGGGTCGGGTCTGTCGGAGCACGGGGTTTTTGCACACCCCTAGCGGAGGGTATGTTGACGAGGATGAAGACGATGCTGCTGCGTGTGGGTTTTGAACGATTTTGGGGCTTTGCCTCGTCGGATTAAACGATAATGAAGAAGAAACGAGCTTACTGGAGATGCTCTTAGGCTCTACATTACACCCCCTAAGGCTCTGTTTGAAAAAGAAAGGAAAATAAAGAACAATTAAAAAAAATTCTCTTCTATTGTTTGGTTGAAAAAGAAAAAGAAAAAAAGAACAAGTTTAGTTGAAGAGAAAGAAAAAAAAAAAACAAGTTTAGTGAATAGTAAATTTTTCCTCCCATTTTCCACTCAAGGAAAAGAGAGAAAAATTAAAAAATTTACCCTTTCATTGTTTGGTTGGAAGAGAAAGAGGAAAATAAAATCAAGTTTAGTGAATGGTAAATTTTTCTTCCAATTTTCCGCCCATTTTGTTTTATTTTCATTTCTTTTCTTTTCCTTTCGTTCCAAACAGATTAGTGTGGAACTTGTACATGGAAAAGGAAAAGAAGAGAAAATGTTTTAAAAGGAAACTATAAAGTAGTGTTTGGTTGGGAGTTTAGTTTAGTTTAGTTTTAGTAGTGGGTGGAGAGAGAAATAGAGTAATGATTGAAAATAAGGGTAATGATTGGAGAGAGATAGAGAGAGATGAGAAAGTAATAATTGAAAAAATAGGGTAATGATTGAAAAAAGAAGTAAGGTAATAATTAGAAACTAAAACTAAAATGGCAACCGAACAAATTAAGTATTTCTTTCTCCTGTTTGGTTCTAAAAAGCAAGAGAAAGTAAGAGAGAATTCTTTTGTTTGGTTCCAAAAGGAAAAGAAAAAAAGATATTTTTCATTTCATTTCAGTCATCTCGGTAAGCACACAACTTTCCATCTGCTCCGTTCAAAAAAAAGATCTTTCCATTTGTTCAACACGTGGCGTGTAAGCCTGTGAGGAGCAGATATGCCCGGCTCCTTCCTCATTGCAGGGACCTAAAAAGCTACTGTGCATACCGATGGATTATCAACGGTCACACATGGCCCACTTCGGATTTCACACAGATAATTCGAATTGTTTAATAATTTAAAAAATATCAATCGAGTGGGCTTATAAAAAATCATCTTAATCTAATATGATGCTTGATCCAATCTTTTATGTTTTTCATTAAGAATTTTTTTTTTTTTGATAAGCTTTCTTTCCGATTTTAGGATCCAAAATTTGAATGAAAATCTCAAAATCCTTTTGATCTTAGTTCAGAATCTTTAGGATATTTCCATCGGTTGAGATAAGTGTGTGAGATATGATTAAAAAAGAAAAAAAGAAGAAGAAGAGATAAGTGTGTATGATAAAAAAAATTAAACTTAAAAACGAAAGTTCATAGGTGCAAAACATTACCTATTATATCGACATACTCCACAGGCATCACAACTAGAATAAACATGACAAGAACATCCCAGATATATACGCCAAAATATATGTTCATATCTATCTTTCAATTATGATTCCGGATCCTTATAATGTCTATTAAAAACGGATCATTGATTTTGTAAATCTTCATTCGACAATGTATATCCTTGCTATTCTGCAGAAAGCTCTAATTCAAGAAGAAATTCTTCAGATAAAAAAAAAAAAAGAGGGGCAAATTACTCAAATGGTTCCTGTAGTTTGGTCTTTGTGTCACTTTGGTCCCTTTAATTTTAATTGGCTCGATTTTAACCCTGCAGTTTTGATTTTGTGCCAATTAAGTACAATCACTAACTTCCATTTCCTCCTACTAACGGAACCAATTGTGCAAATTGCACTTGACCCCTTGTGATTTGCACTTTATATAAAATTTTCCTTATTCATTTAGAAACTTCAACACAACCCATGG
The DNA here is from genome assembly GCA_019656275.1 of Rhododendron kiyosumense. Taxonomy (NCBI): domain Eukaryota; kingdom Viridiplantae; phylum Streptophyta; class Magnoliopsida; order Ericales; family Ericaceae; genus Rhododendron; species Rhododendron kiyosumense. The sequence continues at coordinate 93,928 of BPLS01000393.1, read as the reverse complement.
TGATTTTGTATATTAAAGTGCATTGTTACATGTGTTAATGACAAATTATTTATTCTACTTTTGTTAGTTTTGAGTCAAATACTTCTTGAATTATTATTCGTCGAGGAACGTAAAAAGTTGTATTTGACTTCTTTAAGTCACTAAGTACAGATATAAACCAACATATATTTGGAAAGTTTTGTCGTGTCTCAATCCCACTGTCAGAAATCACTCTTGCATCTCGTTGTCAACTTCCTCCGAAATCACCATATCAAAAGCTCACAAAACCATGAAGTGGTGCTAAGAAAATATTACATACTATAGTTTATATATACATACATATTTATGTCTGTATTGTATTATTTTTTTCATTAATGAACCTTTATTAGAATTTTGGATATAATTTTTTACTTTTTTTTCATTCCTCTTGTTGAGACTATTAATAACCTAAAAAAATTGGATTAAGGAAAATTAATCAGAACAAAAAATGAATGTTGATAGTTTGAGATTTAAATAGCTTTATAAGATATTCAATTAATATCTTCTATATACTTAATCCATTAAAGATATGTTCTTACATGTGTGGACGGGGGAGAAAAGACAAAAAAAAAAGAGTTAAGAAGGATAGAAAAGACAAAAAAAGAAGAAGTTAAGAAGGATAATATCGTCTTTCATATATAGTATTAACGGGGTTTTTTTTTTTTGAATGAGCATTAACAAATGAAACGTGCACTTTTAGTACATAAATCACATTGGGTCATGCGCCAATTTTTAAAATGACAAGGGGTTAATTCACACGAACTCAAATCACAAGGGTTCAAAGTGTAGTTTTTGCAATTAGTTTCGTTAGTATAAGGAGCAAACATAAGTTATCAATTGTACTTGATTGGCACAAAATCGTAACTACAAGGTTAAAATCGAGCCAATTAAAAATACAGGGACCAAAGTGACACAAAAACCAAACAATTAAGACCATTTGAGTAATTTGCCCAAAAAAAAGACATTCTTGAGATGCATCATCTTTCTTAATTCTTTTCTTGTATTCTGTGTATCAATCTCTTTGTGAATCAATCTCTTGTTCCATTTCAAGCCATTTCGAGTCAAAAGTTAACCTGATATCAACCCTTTGACAAGATCCACGCGATTTATCAATATCTCAATTAAAAGAGAGATTTTTAATCTCTAAAACCCAACGTACATAATAAGTCCACAAAATAATCTCAATAACTCATTAATTCAATAAATGAGTACCACAATACCTCAAATTCAACACAAAACAGATGCACCAACAGACATGATTTGTTTTGAAAATATCAATTCCTTCCAAAAATAATCTCGAAAAAATTTACTACAGTCAATTCTCTCACAATAATCCTCTAGCATGAGTATAAAATTGTCTATTTTAACCTTATCGAACAAAAACGAATACTCATCACACTCTTTAAACCCAAATACTCTTCCCAAAACCCAAAAAAATGGAGAACGAAGTGCCTCGAACCGGCGCGGAATTGATCGTGTCAAACCATGCAAGGGTTCTGTGCCGGGTGGTCTTGGACCACCAATCGCGCGACATGCTCTACCATCCCAAGGTCGCCTTCAGCAGGGTTATGCAGACCGCGTTGATGAGTCAGGAGGCCGAACACTCGCAGACCGACTTTGGCACCAGCGTCATCTTGTTCAACCCCTCTGATCGTCAGTACTCCAAGGTCCGTTTAACATAACTACTGAATAAAAAGTTTATAATGTAAGACGGGTCAACAGAAAAACAAGAAGGGAAAAAACGTTTGCCAATACAAACCCCCTAATTTTCGGACCAGGGAAAAAAAAAGAAAAATTGTTTGCCTATAGGGGGGCTTCAAACCAAGGAAAAACAAGAACCCCTAGTTTCGAACAGGGACCAATTGATTTCAAATACGTTGCACGCACAACCAAGCCAACATTACCATTTGCATTGTAGGACAAAAATAATTATATATAATATATACTTGTATTATGTGGACAATTCGGAGGCCTAAAGCAGCGCACCTCCGGCTTCACCTCAGGGTCAGCCTTGTTCTTCTCTTCGCCCTCTCTCCCTCACTCTTTTTTTTCTTTTCCTTTTGTTTTGGTGTTGTGTGTGCAAGTAGAGAAGGGATGGCACACCTATTTATATTAGAGGGCTTAGTATCTAGAATTATCTAAATATCCAGAATAATCTTGTATTATCTTTAAATAAATCCAAATATATCTCACATTAGCTAATGATAGAAAATGCAAGAAAGATTAAAAAAAAATGTACTTTTGTGTGTGTTCATCTAACAAGAATATCTTAGAAAGTGAACTTTTCTGTATAACTCTCTAAAATATGAGAGCTTGCTATAATTTTTCTCACAAAATGTGCAGAAAAATTTTATTTTCTCGAGAAGAACAACAACAATTACTCTAACTTCCTTCTTTATCCTCTTCCCTCCACATTTTCTCTTTTAATTTCGGCAATTTTATTCCCTCCAAACAATGTTAGTTTATTCTCTCTACTCTTTTCATGCAAAACTAAATTTTTCTTTTCTTTTCTTTCACTTCACTTTCTATCATTTTCACTTGCTATTTTATTTTTTACACTAATCAAACGGACCCTTAGAGAATAATCCATGGCAAAATCCATAAAATCTATGATAGACTAATAAATTTAGGGTCATTCCTATAATAGGATGCCAACTCACCCACTTTTCAAATTATTATTGTTTGATCCCTTCAGTTCTTCGCCTCACAGTGACTCGTGCTGCAGCACTGTTTAACAATAAGTGGACTACTTAAGTGTTAACAACTTTTTTTCTTTTCTTTATTATTATTTTATTGTTTATAATATTTGGGGTCTTACACCTCATTTCTAAAGACTAATAAGTGTTCTCTACGGAGAGAAATGATCCAGTGGCAATTTATGATTTTACCTTTGCAGCTCATCAATCTACAACAAGAGGCATGCCAGAAATTGACTTTTTTTTTTAACCGGAATTAAACTCGATTTATATATAACAAGCAACATACAAAGGACCAGAACTCCATCAATCTAAAAAAACAAAAAAGTACGACAAACAAGACAAAAATAAAGAAAAGCCGTAACAAATTAGTGCTGACGTCGAACCCACCAGACACACTCGTGAAGGAGGGTGGACCAGATCTACCCAGAGAAGAAGCTGGTTCCCGCCCCAGACTGAAGTAACACCATCGGATCCGCTGCAAACGCCACCATCGATGCTGCTGGAGAGCTCGAAAACTTGTCATCAAGACCGATTAGATCCAAGAGCCAAAACCCAAACTTGGTTCCCCAGATCTAAGCCTCATGAGTCCAAAAATGATTGGGAGATGGAAGATCTCCCTTTCGAAGGAGAGAGTCTCAACCGACTCACAATCATGGGGTCGGAGAAGAGACGAGAGGAGGGAGAGATAAGAGAGAAAGAGGTTAGAGCAAAAGGGGGATAGATATTTAAGGAAGAAGGAAGAGAACTGAGAGGGGAAAAAGGAATAGGGGAAGAAGGGGAAGAGGGTGCGATGGGGTTGGGAGGAGAAACCCAATTGCCCAACTCTCTCTAGAGCTCTCTCTCCAAAACATTGTTGTATGCGTTTTGTTTATCTTCTTAGTTCTTGTTTATCTTCTTATTTGTTGGTTCTTTCCACTTCTCAACATGAAACAATCACCAGAACCCTTTTTGATAGCCTTACAGAAAGGGTCGGGCTTCAACTCTAAAGGCATCAAGTGTTGGAAAAATATGTTTACTTTTTGTGATGAAAATCAATAATATGAGTGCAATTAAATCAGAACTCAAAACCTAGAAATTGATGGAAATCAATTAGTGATCAAGGTGAGTGTTAGTGTGTGACACTCTGTACTTAAGACAGATTTGACATCCCTGCTATGATGCTCATGGTTTACATGAACGTCTATCTCCCAACACTACTTGATTGAATTCACCACAAAAGCAACACTATAATCGATGAGTCTATTGAACCTCCTTGTGTTTTGTACTCTCTCAAATGAATGACTCTGACTCCATGAAAATAAGGACATAAACATCTTTTTGAAATCAATATAGAATGAATGGAAAACATCATATTTATAGACCAACTGATGACTATTCAAAATAGTCATCAAGGGAGGAGACACATCTATTCATATAAAACGTGTCCGTCCACGACCACGAATAGATGTCACTAAAAAGACATGACTCTAAATCAAGTCAATTCACATTCAAACCAAATTAAAACATTATATTATAATAATATTTTCCAACATCAAGAAGCTAAGAGCCCATTTGGTGGGATGGATTCCATGTGAAATAATGAGAAAAGAAGAGAAATACAGTCCACTCTCATGTTGGGTTTCAAATCAAGTGAGAAACGGTGAGAAAGACACCTGTTCTCACAAAGTAGTGGGATATGGTGAGAATTGAAACGGTTTGGTCGTGTATTTTTCATGATTCCAAGATTGTCCATCGAGTTGTCTTTGTCACAAAAATAGTGAAACATGGTGATAAATGAAATTGTTTGAATTCTTAAAACAATCTTGAAATTGAATTTTCAAGAACCAATTAAACCTTGCAAATCCAAGGATTCTAAAAAAAAAGTTTCTCTAAGTTTTGAAATCAAATTTTCTAGTCCCTATACAAATCTTGAAATTGGAATTTTAATTCTTATTTTGAAATTGAATTTTCAAAATGCTCATCTCTAGTATTAAAACCTTGAGACCAAATTCTTGAGAATTTTCAAGTCTCAATAATGTTAAACCAAATTTTCTACATTTCCGTCATCATTGTAAGGACCCGTATTTTTCGGATATTATTTAAGAGTTTTTATAAATGTTAGAAAGTGAGGAAAATATAAAGTTTGTTGAATTTATGTGATTAGGGGTTTATGTGATAAGATTGTTAGATGGGGGAGCGCTAATGTGATTTGTGTGTGAGCAAGTGATCCCCTAGAAAGTGTTGATATCAGGACTTATCTCTCTCATTTTTTGTCACACATCCATGCATTTAATTGCTTAATTTGTTGATTTCGTGGGAGGGTGTTGTGTTTGTAAGTTTCAGGCAAATCACATGAAAAAAAGTGTTTTGATGCCGTGGATTAACTCTAAGGGTAGCCGTACACCCGAGGCCACGTGGCACCCTGCCATCGAGTCCCAAAAATGATGAAAAGTAGCATTGGAAGGTGTGCCAGACATCGAAAGGCCAAGGGACATGCATATGGTGAAGAAACAAAGAAAGATCAAAATTATCCAGGTGGTACCAGTACTTGAAAATCTCAATACCTGTACCCAGTGACCAGTAGTAGTGTAAAAAACTTCAAGCTGGACTGGTACCGGTACCACAAAAATGCAGTACCTATACCAATTGGAATTTTCTGCAGAATTTTGTACCCAACCAAGCAACAACTTAAGGGTATTTAGGACTTTTGTAACTCATTTTTAAGGGGCTATAAATACTTTCAAGCCTCATTCCATTAGGGTATCTTCCATTTTCTTTTTATCTCTCCACATCCTTCTTAGGTTTAACTCAAAAACCCATGTCTTGGGCTTTGATTTTAGCTTTGATCTTGTAATTTCTTCAACAATCATGTAAGTACTCTTAATTTCAATACTTGTTTTAGTTGTTAATCTTGTTTTTCTCCATGTTTCTAGCATTTCCTTCATCTTTCTTGCTTAGTTCATCTCTAATGGAAGGATAGCCTCCTTGGCTTAGCCATGGGGTGATTTCTACCCCATGACTTCGGTAGTTTAATGACTTCTTTCATTTCTTGTGCTTAATGTAGTTAGTGAATGAGTTGTTAACCTCTTTGATTATGTGTAGACAATGACTTGATCTCTTATCACATATAATACTTGGAGCTATGTCACTCTACGTGTTTGCCAAAATGACTCAAAGAATTTGTTGAACTCTAATCTTTAGTCTAAATTTACGGTTGTTAACTTCTTTGATTGTGTGTAGACAAATCTCCTTGGCACACCCAATGCTTAGAACCATGGCACTCTTTATGTTCGATAAAATGTCTAAATGAGTTTTCATCCATTTACAAACCTCGTCGTATGAGTTAAACTTAATTTTCATAGTTAAATCTTCCGAGCGAGATTAAATGACAATGACTCTCCCTTGAGTTATCAAAGAGAAGTATTGAACGACTTAAGTTATGGGCGGAATGAACCCCTAGACCTTGCCACTTTTAATTTCTAATCAATCTTCGTTTTCCATTAAAGTTAAGAGGTAAAGAGAATTTTCATCACTTAAAAGTTGGTCATCTCAAAGCCGAACTAAAGGTTGGCGATCCTAATGCTAAAAACCTTTCGCAAATCAAACCTCCGGCCTAGCTTCATTGGCTCCCTATGGATTCAACCTCGGACTTCCGAGTTTATTATGCTACAATTGACCTAACCCTACGCTTGGGGTATTCTTATTACAACACGCATTAAGGTCGATCAATCAATAAGTATATATAGGTGTGTGTGAGAGTAGGGGATCATAATCCCACCTCCCTTCTCTCTCTCCCTCCCGACATCTCTCCCCTCTCTCTCTCTCTCTCTCTCTTTAGCTCTCTCACTCACAACTCACTCCATCACTCAAAACCCACATGAACCAACCTCCAATCCATCATCTACACGTGTTTTGGGGCTTGTGCTTCGTTGGCTAGAGCTCGATGGAGGTGTATTGCTCTCGGTGTCGATTTTGGAAGTAAGGACTCGATCTCTCTTTGGGTTTCGTTCTTCAACGTGAGGTAGAGATTTCTTACTCTTATTATGAGTTTATGTGATGCTTATGTACCTGGATCGTGCTTTAGTTGATTGGATTTCAAAGTTATGCTCATTCTTGATTTTCTACAAATCATGCACTATAATACATTGGTACCGATACCTACTTTTTGAGGTACCGGTACCTTGATCTCTGATTGCTCTCTGGATTGGTTTGATATCGATACATATATTTTGTGGTATCGGTACCCAGTGCTCAGAAAACTATTTTGAAAATGCTGAATCCCCTTCGATTGTATTGACTCCCGATCACTTCTAACACACTCTAAATATTGTTAAACAATCCCTAAACTTGATTACTCGGGTCCCAATGATTCGTTGATCGTCTAAATCCCTTCGACACTCTTTAAATGTAATCTTAGTACCGTTGTAAATGGAAAATGTACCGTAAGATTGTTTAGGTGTACCATAGGTTATATGAGGCATTGTGGTGAGTGTGATGAGTAGTCGTGAGTTTGGCTAGTGATCCGAAAGGTAATATAGTAACTCGTATCCTTGTGATTCATCTCGTTGATCACCCTAAACTCCTTGAGCTCTAGTTTCATGAGCTTCTAGTATAGAGGCTAGTGGTTAGTGTGTTATAAAGTTACTTAAGAGTTCAGTAAGCTGTGAAGGATATGGTGATATACTTAAGAGAAATGTGTGTGCTTATCTATTTGTTAGCGTATGTGATAGTTGATTATTTGTAGCATAATGGGATATGATTGATTATTGAGATTGTCGACACAACGTGAATTTGACACAATGTGTATCACCATTCGGCTAAGTACCAATATGGTGAGAGAACCAAAATGGACACAACAGATATCACCATGGACATTCGGCGAATTGATAAGATATGCAGATAATATGAACGGGTATCACCATAGACATTTGGTGAGATGACCGGACCACGCAAATGAATGGGTATCACCAATCGGTGAGATGGCCAGAATACGAGCGATACATGCGAAAACCTTATTTGTCATAATATGAGATTATCGAAAAAGGGAAGAAAGATTGGTTTTTACCAAATTGTCTTGTTTTAAAGGGAAAAGGATTTTTTATTAAAAAAAATCCTTCGGTTATTCTTGAGTGAATCAACGGTTTTCGGTATTTGTGCATAGAATCAACGGACTCTAGCCATTCAAGCTCGAATCAACGGATCTTGACCATTAAAAGTCATTTATTTCTCTACATTACACCTATCTTAAAACAAGAGATCGATTTATGGGAAAAAATATTTTGATGACTGATGATAAGAAAAGGAGAATGATTGTGAAATGAGAGAGATTGTGATATCATATATGAAGTGACGAAACAGTTGAGAAACCAAATATTGATTATTTGTGATTGATGTGGAAATGTTGGTGGCACTGGTATGGCGTGTGAAATGATATGTATTGCATATAAGATTGTCTAGAATTCTTTGGCCATAGTGAGCTACTTGTTGATAGCCATATAAATCTTGGGCATATTTGTCTATACTCATTCACTCTAGAGGCATAACTCATTATATTTTCTTATAACTTGTGTATAGATTTCTCTACTGGGCACGTGTTTGCTCAACTCTATCATTTTCAGTTACAACACATGTCACTGTTATAGAGTGTTTGAAGTGTATTCTAATAAATGATTTTAAAGCTATTTTTTTTGGAGAGTACTTTATTATCCTTATAAAATAAACCGCATTGTTATGTATTTTCTATTTTGGATTATTGTATTTGTGGACAAATTTGTGGAATTGCGTATTGTATTGTATTTTAGGGTATTGTATGTACTATTGCGAGGATTTTATATTTCCAATGGTATTGTTATTTTTATATTAAAAATCGAGAGTGTGACAATCATTAATTCATTATCGAGCTTTGGAATTATTTCCAAAAATTCTTTAAACAAAAAATTCTCTGTCTTGAAATCGAATTTTCTAGTCTCGCAACAAGCCTTGAAACCGGATTTTCAATTCTCATATTTACAAATAGATCCTTATTAAATTATTAATTAAATTTAAGTATAGGTTTGTGAGCCTAATCGAGCCGAATACCGTTAGGTTCAGGTTCGGCTCATTTACAGAACGAGCCTTAAATTGAGGTTCAAGTTCATTTCATTTAATAAACGAATCGAATTCAAACGAGCTCTTACTGAATCGAGCCTCAAACAATTCGCGAATTACTTAATTCATTTACAGCCCTAATCAGAGGTGAGCCTAGTCCATGTCTGGAAAATGGTATCCTAGCATCCAAACACACCCTCTTGCCTCGAACAAACAAATATTTACTCCTTACGGTATCTGTTTGCCGCCAAATAATGTTTGATTTTAGGTAAAATAGAACCGCCAAATTAGGTCTGATTTCATACTCTTTAGTGAACGGCGCCTGAACGAAACAGGCGTTCAAAATGAAAGAAGAGGACGACGACGACGACGAAGTCCTTTCCCCGTCCGACGCCAGCGATTCGACCGAAGAATTCGATTGCAACGGCGACGAATCGGATTCTGAATCTTGTGGCAATGATAAAGGTAACGGAGGCGGAGATGACGACGAACCATCCACCGTCCTTCGGCTTCCGTTAAAGGACGACAGGAAGTCTGCGTTAAATGACGACAGGAAGTCTCAAAATGTCGCGGCTCTTGTGACGTAGGTTCCGATTTCAGTTCATTTGGTCTTTTATTTTGTTAGCTCGTTTCTTACTGTGGAAGGTTTTTGCTTCAATCTAGGGTTTCACATTACTCCATTTTTTTATAACTCAGGTGTCCAAGCTAGCTAGCTTTTATGTACCTCGATTAATCCTAGGACTAATCCCACTGTCCACTTGTGGGGTCCCAATTAAATTCACAGCAAAGCTCTGTATGGACCGGCCCCAAAGAGGTTTCTAGCACTAAGAGGTTTCGAACCTGAGACCTTGGGAGAGAGCAAACCCCCTAAATCCAAGCCTTGACCACTAGGCCAACAACTTGGGGTTAGCTAGGGTTTTACATTTCTGCAAATTGTAAGGTGCTGATGGTACTTTAGAGTTGTGATTGTTAGTTCACTAGACGCCCGGATGCAAGTGCAAATTGGATTATTTAAACGAGGAAAAGTGAAAACTCGTTGATTGAGTTTAATCTGGATTCTGGAAGGAAATCTGAGATGTGAAAGTAAAAAAAGGGGAGGAAAGAAAATTAGGGTTACAGTTCCCCCCTCTCTTCTTGGCAGTTTCTTCGGTAGTTAAAGGGGTAGTTTAGGAATTTAGAAGTGCCAGCCGATTTCATAACCACCGTTCACACCAAGAAGTGTGTTCCCTTTATAAAAGTAAAAGTAAAAGACATACTAGGTAAATTACGTTGATACATATATTTGTTTGCCATAATTCCTCGCAGCCATCTCTGGGGTGGTAATTCTATAGGATTTGGTGGTTGAATGCAGTTGGGTTTGGGTGGTTTTAATGAAAATATCAAAGTTACCCCTTGCAGCTATCAGATGCTAGAAGTGAATACTATGGGTAATGTTCGAAATTGAATATGTGAACCATCTTCATAACTGCTGTTCACACCATAATGGGGCGTTCCCCTCATAATAGTAATACGGTGTGTGTGTGTGAACAATAACACACAAAGCCCCACACTTGTATTTTTATACCTTCAGCTAAGGTATAACTACCTCATTTTGCACTGTGGAAGCTTCCTCTTTTGATCTAGGGTTACACTTCACTGCAATTTGGTGGCTCACCTATAAGAGTTTTTGGTTTTGACGTGTGTAGTTACGTGGATGGAATTATATTCATTATTCAATGTATTTTATCACCTAATGTATGTACTAGCACATGCACATATTCTGTGGAGAAGTATCTGTATGTGTGTGAACAAGAACATACAAATCCCCACCCTTGTTGAATGGAATTTGTATGGCTTGGGCTGAAATTTCCCGTTTTAATCTTATTGTTGGTGCTATCTGGATGAAAATTGGGGCTAATTTAGCCTTGTGTTTTATACCAGAGGCCACCTTCTAGTGAAAAGACAATCGCTGCTTCCAAGGGTACTTTCAGTGACAGACGGAGCAGCTGTTGTTAGAAAACCCTTCAAGCCTCCCTGTCCTAATGGATACAGTAATCAGAAAGAACAGCTCAGTCGTCGTCTTTGGGCTCGTAAACGGTTTGTACCCTGGGGCTCTACGAGACCTGTGTTGGTTGCAATTACCAACAGGTTGGACATTCCTTCTATTGCTGAGGAACCAGTGTCGGAGGAGATTGTAAGTCTTCCACCAGGGATCGAACCATTGGTCCTGTGGCAACCGGAAGAATATGATGAAGGAGCTGGTAATGTGGAGCCAATATCAGTGGATCCTGTGCTTGTCCGTTTCCTTCGGCCCCATCAAAGGTATTTTCCAGAAATGATGTCCGTGGTTCAAATTACTGCATGAGGAAAAGCATGTACATTTGCCACTGTCGCTAACTAGATCTTTTTTGTTTCAAGGAACATATACCTTTTCTCACCTTTCAGAGTGACAACTAGGTCTAGTCTATACTAAACCACATGAACAAGTGTTTTTCTTTATTAAGAGCAAACTGGTTAGTCTGAAGAAGGAACCAACCAATTGGCATATCCTTTTATGGCAGAACTTCGCTCCAAAATCTTCTTTTACTCGTTATGCAGTCACAAACCAATGCACGGGCCTGTTCACTATCCCTCGCTAATGGAAAACTAGTAGAGACATTTTTTTCATGGTTATATCAAATCATCACTCCTCTGGAGTCTGGAATTGTTTGTATGTGTATATGTATGCATTTGTAAATTATATGCTCTACATATTAGATTCATCACTTCAAGTACGGTCGACTGCAACTATTCTATGCAGCAATTGTTTTGGAATTTTACATTTTTTTTTCTTGCCTTATATTTGCATATGCTTGTGGTTTGTTTTGATTACTGAAAGGCCATTTTCCTAATTCTTCATGCAGAGAGGGGGTTCAGTTCATGTTTGAATGTGTTTCAGGGTTATGTAGTGCTGCCAACATAAATGGATGCATTCTGGCTGATGATATGGGGTAAGAACAACCCCTACTGGCTATTTCTCTGTGTATACTGTGCTCTACTTGGCCATGTGTGAAGGTTATTATTGTTTTTGGGTTCGTTTTTGCAGTTTGGGAAAGACTTTGCAGTCAATCACCTTACTATATACTCTTCTTCGTCAGGGGTTTGATGGAAAACCAATGGTTAAAAAGGCTATAATTGTAACTCCTACCAGCCTTGTAAGTAATTGGGAGGCTGAAATTAGTAAGTGGGTTGGAGAAAGAGTTCAACTTATTGCATTGTGTGAAAGCACTCGGGATGATGTTATCTCTGGAATTGACAGTTTCATAAGTCCTCGCAGCCATTTACAGGTAAATCTACATAGCCATTAGTTTGTCTCTTTGGAGTCACAAAGTGATTTATTCGATACTCTCCCAGGTATTGATTGTTTCTTATGAAACATTTCGGATGCATTCGTCAAAATTCAGCGATGATGGATCCTGTGATCTTCTCATATGTGATGAAGCACACAGACTGAAAAATGATCAGACCTTGACAAATAAAGTAAGATGCACAAAAATGGTCTCATTCTAAGTTTGTTCATTTTTTACGCATCTTGTTTTGTGGCACGCTGATATGGTTGTTGGAGTCTTTGCCTCAGGCTTTAGCTGCTCTTTCATGCAAGCGTCGCATCTTATTGTCTGGAACTCCAATGCAGGTTAGAGAAACTCACTATTCATTTGAGATCTCTGTTTCTTGGTATCAATATCTTATTCACATTTTGTAATACTGTGCCTCTTCCTATTATTATCATAACCTCCAGAATGACCTAGAAGAATTCTATGCAATGGTTAACTTCACAAATCCAGGAATATTAGGCAATGCTCCTTATTTTCGAAGATACTATGAGGTGAGTTAACTGCTTACAATTTTGAACTACAAGAATATTGACTTTATATTAGCATTTTATTTGCAAATTGTATAATACGATTGCAATGTTCCAGAAATATCAGCTACTAATCTGCCAATTAGAAATGGGACTATTTTCTACCAACATTAGTATAATTGTGTGGTAAACAATCAATTGACTGAAAGCATTGATTTGCCTGGCTGGAAATTATTTTTTGATTTTATGGGTCTTTCAGAAATTGCAATGTTTATACATCTACCAATACCTGAGAAGTTATTTTCTTCATTCTCTTTCCATTTGTTGACACTAATTTTTTGTTGTTTTTAATTTTAACACCTTGTTAATGAAGACGCCAATCATTTGTGGAAGAGAGCCAACTGCTAGTGAGGAAGAGAAAAAGCTAGGTGTTGAGCGCTCAGCAGAACTAAGTGCAAAAGTAAATCAGGTGATATTTTCCTCTAGAAATTGGTAGAAACTGCAACCTGGCTTCTACCACTTCGTGCTTCAATGAAGAGATATCTGTCTTTTATGACTGCTTGAGCATAGGGTATGATGTTCGAGTATTGGGTGTGGGTTTTTTGTGTAGGCGTTAGATCTCCCTAAACCCCGAAGCTTAGGATATGGGGAGATGTATCCGAAAATTTGAGACCGGTAATTTGATAATGATACGTCATGGGTCTTAAAATATGATACACGTTGTAGAACTTTGTGGAGGATATTGTCAAGGAATGCACTGCAAATCAAATGGGTTTAGGGGAAAAGGAGGTTATTTTTCTGTAAATGTGAGCTTCTTCCTTTTTTCGCTCTTTTGGTTTTCTGAGGAAGGTATTTGTGCTGCTTCTTCTTTATCATCAAACATCGGTAAAGATCCTAGATCCAAGGTTTCCAACTTGGGTACAAGTGTTGGGCCCATGTCCTATGGTAGAAACAAGTAATTGGGGGGATTGAAGGGTGAGTGCTGTCCCCGCGTGTTGGGCCAATCCGGGCTGTCCATGCTCGGCAATGGATGGCTCAGATTGCATCTCAACAGAACAGCAATGGCCAGTTGAGATCTGTTCGGCTGAGATGCAAACCGTCTATTGCTGAGCATGGACAGCCCGGATTGGCCCAATGCGCATGCTGTCCCTAAGGCCCCCAAATTCGTCCATCTAAGATTTATATTCTGAAAAGATGGGATTGATTTGAATTGATGTGCGCCTTTGGTATATGTGCAAGTGCAATAAGCATTAGTTGACTTCAATTTCAAATAATTAATTCATGCGCTTGTTTACAGTTTATACTGAGGAGGACCAATGCGTTGTTATCAAATCACTTACCACCGAAGGTATTTATTTAAACCTCAATCAATATGTTTGTTGAATTTGTTGAAGCTTGCATAATGTCCTCCAACATATGTATAAGGTCAATTGTTAAGCTTTATGGATTTTCTATTTGTCTATAATACGATGAAGTACAGCCCACTTTATGCATGATATTTGATGATGGCATATTTACATAACAGAATTCAACCTCATCATAATTTCTAACTGTGCTTGCAGATAGTTGAAGTTGTTTGTTGCAAATTGACTCCTCTCCAATCAGAATTGTACAACCATTTCGTACATTCAAAAAATGTAATTTCTCATCTTTATCTAATAACTTTTGGAGACGTGCACAAAAGTATGACAATAGGAACTTAAAGGTAGTTACTTCTTGTTTTGCTTACCCTAAAATACAGGTTAAGCGAGCAATTACAGAAGAAGTGAAGCAGTCAAAGATCTTGGCTTATATTACAGCTCTTAAGAAGCTTTGCAATCATCCCAAGGTATAATCATCTGGAAGGATAATATGTGTTAAGTTTTTTTTATTTGTTTTTTGAGGACTTTATCCTCTGTATAAGAAACGAATGTAAGAAGTTAGTACAATATGAACGGGTAAATGGACCCCTAGTTGCGAAAGTACAAATAAATAAGATTTTCTATTTGCTCTCACAAGTCACAAGTATTCTATCTTGGGGTGGGATAGGATATGCACTATAGGGATGTTGAAATCTTTTCGGATCCTTACAGTACATCGTACAAAATTTCTTCTTAAGCATTCTCAGGAACTTGAATGTTGAAATATTTGAGGGACGAATTTTTTTTTTTTCTATCATAAAAAACATCTGTTTTTGTATCTTTAGTTTCTAAGTGTTGGAAATCATGGGTAGAAGTAAATATCGGCCAAGGTCGCCAAATGCATTTCTGCAAAGCTGTCATACAGGTATTCTCTCTCAAAGTCTGAACAAAGGTCAACAGGCTTAGAAGGAGAGCGAGTGAAGAAACTCAACTTTGGAGCATTCCTTGTGTTGTATTTTGAGTTCTTATTTAACAAATCATGCTGATCAGTTATGATGGCCAGATGCCCTTTAGTTGCCAACACCTATGCCATTTGTAGTCTCATTCTCGAGAATCTAGGATGACCCTTTTGTGAAGTTAGTGATGATTATTTTGATCCTTTACGTATAAGGATTTATTTTATGTTTTTGGCAAATTTTTCTGCTAGTATATAACCTTATCCTTGGACTTCCCGGCGTCACCCAGGTAGAGTTCTGATCCTTAATGTAGTCATGGCATTGGTTTCATTGAAAAGTCTAATGTCCATTAAATATAATTTCTGATATTTAATTGATTGATTTGAGAATGCTGGTGTTGGATTTGATTCCGAGGCTCTCTAGGCTTGCTCTCTACTCCTTGTTACTATGGACATTGTGATGTATTCCCTTTGTACTTATTGATTGTGTTTAATATGAGTTACTGGTTCTAATACAAGGTAGTTTAATTTTGAAGCTAATCTATGATACCATGAAAAGTGGGAGTCCTGGAACATCAGGATTTGAGGATTGTTTACGCTTCTTCCCTCCAGAAATGTTCTCTGGAAGGTAAGTCATTCTATTCCCCACGTTTCCTGTATTATTTCGTTCATTATTCTGATCATGGAGGAACTGTCTGTTCTGTTAGATCTGGATCTTGGACTGGTGGTGATGGTTCTTGGGTTGAACTCTCTGGAAAAATGCATGTCTTAGCCCGCTTACTAGCCCACTTGCGTCAGAGAACAGATGACCGAATTGTTCTGGTGTCAAACTACACACAGGTTGGTCTTAGATAGAGTGTCTTGCAAGCTAAAGAAACTTGTAGACTTAAGTACAAGATGAACAATGTTTTGATGAATCGATGGGTTATGCTTTTTATCTCCCACAAAACAAATTGGTTTTGTCAAATTGTCACGGTTCGTAGTTTCTGCATTAAGGAAAAAGGATCAAATGTAATGTTTGTCGTGGAAATTGTTTTTTTTTTCCGTGTGTGTGTGTCTATGAAAGTACTTACGGCTATGCAAGTCATCGTCTTATTTACAAAAGCCGTAATGTTCACTTGAATATCATCAGTCTTTGTGTTTTAAAATACTAATCTTAATTCATCAGACGCTGGACCTTTTTGCCCAATTGTGTCGGGAAAGAAGATATCCGGTATTGAGACTTGATGGAGCTACGTCAATCAGTAAAAGGCAAAAGCTGGTGAACAGCTTTAATGACCTATCGAAGGTACCTAACTTTTGGTCCATTGTTTGATTGCGCTGCGATAACTAAGGTCACTTCGTATTACAAGTTCAATTTGCATCTGGCAGGATGAGTTTGTCTTTCTCTTGAGCAGCAAGGCTGGTGGTTGTGGCCTCAATTTGATAGGTGGGAATCGACTTGTCTTGTTTGATCCTGATTGGAATCCTGCCAATGACAAACAAGTAATCACTTACCCTAGATCCTTGTACTGGAATTGACGTTAGTTGAAAAATAAGCCAATGTTGTTTTCCATTAAATCCTTTTGGTTGTTGCTTGATTTTGTTTTATTTTGTCTTCAACCCGTATGCAGGCTGCTGCAAGAATCTGGAGAGATGGGCAAAAAAAGAGAGTGTATATCTATAGATTTTTGAGTACTGGAACGATTGAAGAAAAGGTGTTCACACTGCAGAAATTTAGTCAATGTTATAACTTTCTTTTCCCTCTCTTGCGTTTACGTACCGGTTAAAGCATTAATGAGTGATTTATCTAAATTTCAAGTACTACACTGATCTTGGGCAGGTATACCAGCGTCAGATGTCAAAAGAAGGGCTTCAAAAAGTTATTCAGCATGAGCAAACAGAGAGAACAACGGCACAGGTACTTGTCCTGATACCTCCTCTTTGCTGTTGAAAAAGCCTTCAAATGTGTAACACCAAGAGTTGTAATGACAGGGGAACTTTCTCTCAGCAGAAGAATTGCGAGATTTGTTCACGTTCCATGAGAATGTGAGGTAAGTGCTTCATGTCAGAACGTATTATGGGATAATCATCTGTATGAGATGGCAACTTTTCAACCAATGACTAGCTGAAGAAAATCAGTTTTAGGCTTCATTTAGTGGAGATAGACAACGTAAACTTAAGAGGAGAAGGAACATTATCTGTATTATATGCCAAAAGCTTCTTTCCCCCCCTCCCTCTCTTCTTAACATGCTTTAACCTAACTGTATTTGCCATTCTTTAACTTACTCAAGTAAAATATGATTAGAGAAAAGACAGGTTTCCAAATTCCTTTAGGAAGTACAGTGAGTTTTGCCTTGGGGGCAGTCTAATCATTAAGTGCTTATGTCCTTAATATGAAGAATTTATCTGCTCACATTGGATTGGTAAACAGAAGCCAGTGATCTATGCCTTGGTGACATGGTATTCACTGCTTTCAAATTTTGTGAGGAAACACTGTAAGTTTTGCCTTAGCATCGGACAATCTGTGATATATTTCATTTTTACATGGAACTAAAGAACCAAAACTAGACTGGCTTGAATCTCTCTTTGCAGAACTAGCTTCCCGGTTTCTTACCAGTTTGGGTTCCTTTCAATTGTGGATTGAAATATGTCGTCAATGTATTCATGCTCTGATGAGATCGTTATTAAACAATGTCGAGCTATACCTTCTTTCTCAATATTTGCCCGTTTATGCGCCATAGATCTGAAATTCATGAAAAGATGAGCTGCGTCCGCTGTCAACACTATGACGCAATGGTTGATGACGGACATGACAAAGGAAACAATGTTGATGGTGTCAGAGCAACAAATGAAATTTGTCAATCAGAGCAAGAGGATATAGGAGGATTTGCTAGCCTCGCAGGGTGCTTGCATAATTTAAGAAGCTCAGAGAAACAGGTTAGTTGAGGTCACTGGACTACAAATTTTGGTGTTAAATTTATGTTTGACATAACTAATATTCATGTTTTGGAGATCCTCTTTGAAAATTCTTTGGCTTATTTTTCAGGTGGGAACTCCTCTGGAAGAGGATTTAGGTAGTTGGGGGCATCATTTCTTCACGTCATCAGTGCCTGATACTATTTTTCAAGCTTCAGCCGGACAGGAGGTGCTAAGAGATTACATTTTCTTATAGAGTTGCTTCCTTCAATATTACAGAAGACCCTTCATATGCTAATGATTAACATTAAATTGGCTTTGAAAGGCCGTTCCAAAAAAAAAAGGCTTTGAAAGGCTGAAAGAACATAGAAAATTTTCACAGTTTGAGTAATGCATCTCTTTTTTTTTTGCCTAAGAGATGAGATGAGATAGTTGATACGAACTCATGCATGAGTCTTAGTGATGTGTCAACCCAGGTTTAGGTGGAACGAACATTTCAAAGTTTTGCAAAATTGATGAATGTGCCATTCCTTTTAAGTGCCTTTTCATGCTGTGGTCTGATGAAAGTGAAATAACAGACATTACAAGTCATAGCCTCTTGGTTTTTAGTACATATAACATATCATGTGCGGATACCAATCTGAGATAATCATGCACACCAATCACTCATCAATAAAATGGTCAAGTCTAGACTCTGATAATTGCATCTGCTTGTTTGGATGAGTTAGCTTATTTTGCTTTTAGCAGTTATATGGATGTAACATATTGTTCCATACACTTTCTTAAGAATGAAACATAGATCACTCTTAATGTGGTAAGCATTTTACTTGTGATAGTCAATGTTCTCGTGCCAAGAGGAAGACTACCTAGATCTCACATATTTTGTGTGTTTTTGCAGGTTACATTTGTTTTTACAAATCAAATAGATGGGAAGCTTGTTCCTGTGGAATCAGTTCGAAGCCCAAAGAATCATGGAGTAGAAGTAAATAAGAATGAGTCCTGTTCAAAGGAAAACCTGAGACAAATCACCATGTCCTCATCAAAACGACTCTCATCACCATCAGTTTCTTCTAGTGTTGGTTCTGTCCGGAGCATGCTACCCACTTCTTGCAAGCCTTTGCAAAGGTCAAATTCGAAATTGGCAATAAGTTCTCTAAAAGGTACACTGCATGTAGCATTAAAGCCTAAACTATCTCTTGAAAATCAATTACCTCGGAAAAGATTGTCTCCTGAAACTATAGACCTTGACGATTTTCAATAAATCATATTAATGTGTTTTTCTGTTCTTTCTTTTGGTTCTAACTAACTACGGACGTTTGGCTTCCACTAACTGACAATACTGTAGAATCCTAATATCTAATTTGTGATTGTATTGTTACGACATTGAATTGCCATTTGAATCAGCTGAAATTTTTTGCTTCTATTTGCTAGGACATAATAAGCATTTGTGCCCCTTTAATCAAAAGTGCTGGGAACTAATTTGCTAGGACATTGTTTATGTGCCCTACAGCTAAACAAAAATAATAGCCAACAGCTCTGGAAAAAAAAAGTTCGGTGAATCATATTTTCTCTATCTTTAAAAAAATTTACATGGTTAACTAGGGTAATATCATAATGTGTATGGATTAGAAAAGGTAAGTTTAACTCGATAAGGAAAAGATGGCTGTGATGAATACATTACATACTAGGATTCTCATGACTTCAAAGTCTATACTGGCCATCTATGTTATCAACTCATCATTGACTTGGGTATGAGTGCCCAGTGCGGGTATAGATCTAAGGGTCGAATTCTTTTAAGTTTGATCTCAAGGACACAGGGACAAGCCAAAATATTCAGATTATTTTATTTAATTGGTTGAATGGTGGGTGATTAAAAGGTTCCTTGGGGCATTTCATCCATAATGTAGGAGTCCTATGCCTAGTTCATGGTAAACTCCAATTACAAATTGCTAAGTGAATGTCCGACTAAAAATGTTGGACAAGGATCCCATACTCTTTTATCTGAGTGCCTTTGCACATTTAGAAGGATCCATGTAACATAGCGAGCCATTTAAGTTCAACCGTTGAAGTTCTAGATTGATAAGAGTTGATAGACACTTCATCCTGAGCTCTGCCTCATGGATGCCTCAGAAGTTAGAACTTCATTCAAATTTTTAGGTCCTTTGTCACTGACACACTGTCATTATCTATGCCACTTTCATCTTGAATTCCTAACCACCATCGGTTCAACTCTATCCATGTAAAGTAGTGGCCGATCATGGTAGTAGACTAGGAGTAATTAAATGTGAACATAAGTTGAACAAATTGGTGACCTTAATCAGGTTGATGTAAAATTGTTAATTCTCAACTGAACCTAATAGATTGACTGCCAATGTGGATTGGCCTAGTTGACTGCAACTTGTAGTTTCACCTTTCAGCATTCGTTGCAAAAGGAGGAAGGTTGTTATCTTTTGGTTTTGTCTGGTGTAATCTCTCCCGTTGTGTCTAGTTAGCGTTGTGAGTATAAGTGATGCGACAACGACCTCCTTTTAACGAGGCATAACAAAGTTTCGTTGCTGCAGATAAAACATTTCATAAACGGCTCCAACATTATTCTACTCTTGTCAGACAGGCTTCGGTCATAAAAGTATTGATGCGACACATATACAGAGACATGACATGGCAGTTCTAAATAAAAGGGAACACAGACATGGTAGGAAACAACAAAACTATGGATATATGTTATATTTTTGTATCGTTAGGTATGCGATTAGTGTATCCACAAAGACCCAACATTAATGAAAACCAACACCAAGTAGTAGAATAGAAACAAACGTTGTTAAAATTTCTATTCTTTATTAGTTTGTTAGAGTTTTTAACCTTAATATAAGTTCGTTATATTATGAAGTGACGCCATGTTGTGTCCTCACACGTGTCCCTGCGTCCCTGCTTGAATTTTATTACAAGTGATTGGACACGCTCCATACATATCCCTGAGTGTCCCCGGCATGTTGGTGTGCCAGGCTTGCTCAACACGGATACGGCAAATAATTCAGCTATCGGTGCTTCATATATGGTCGATTTCATCCAGAAAGAAGAAAAGCAATAGCTAAATATAGAACTTTTAATTGTAAAGCTGATTCATATTAGAGCAGAAATTCCTGTGGTAGGGTGTCAAAGGTTGTCAAATTGTGAATTGAATCAACCTTTTTTTGAATCATGAATCAAATCGTGAATTTTAACGATTCGGTCCAATTTTTTCAAGTACATTGGAAAATGTATATGCGCACCTACATAATAAAGATTTAAAAATTGTAAGCTTAAATCTATATTATAGTTTGTTTTCTATATTAATTGATGATGACATGGTTTAATAAGTGAGACAACGCATCCATATAGATATTATCCTCAACAATATTCAGAGTTACTTGTATACTTACCATCTAGCAAATTAAAATTATAACATTTTAAAGACATTGAGCACATCTATTGACTCACATTATAACAAAATATGAAAATTTTACCAAAATAAAATGCATAACTCATCAGTATAAGGTATCTAACTTGTAAAGTGACTTTTAATCTTTAAGAAGACCGAGGAAAAACAGATTGACATGCTCCGAATTAGAATAAATACCAATATTAACAAATTTTGTATGGGAATAAGAATTTTCGTACTTAATAGTATATTATCTTACAATCTTGCTTTCCTACGAGAAAAATTAAGGCGAATTGCAAATGTGGGTTCATATTAGTCTAACGCAATTATGGTAAATCTTGATTCACCTATAGATTCGTATTGTTTTTGCGTGAATTGTGAATTGTATAATTCACCACCGATTGTATATAAATCTTGATTCACCTATTGATTCGTATCGTTTTTGCGTGAATTGTGAATCGAATCACAAATCGTATTGTGAATCATATGATTTTGACAACCATCTCCAACCTTAACATTAGGTTATCAGAATTTTGTGCTCATCAGTTTGGCCGGATCATGGGTTGAGGACCACTAACTCAAACATAACCTTTTTTTTGCTCAGCAATCAAAAACATAACCTTCTTGAAGGATGGATCCATTGCTAGTAAACAAAACTAAGTAATTGGTTGGAATTTTGGATGACTAGAACCACCAAGTCTGTAGTTTAAGATTCGATTTGATGCTTAGGCCCTTTGTTTCGACTGAATTAGGAAAGACCTTCAGAAAAAAAACAAGATGACATTAGTTGGAGTCGTAACGATGCAGGATGGTGCAAAACATTCTTTATCAGAGAGAGAGAGAGAGAGAGAGAGACTTTTATTTGGTCATGTGATGAGAAAGAATAGTTTGTTGTGTATGGGGAACATTCAGAGCACCCAGATTAAAAGGGTTTTCATCTTGATCTGACATTGTAATACGTGTTGAGAATAGAAATATGATATATAGGATGAAAGAGGTTCTTAGCTGAGAGTACAAAAACAAAACTTGCTCACAAATTGGGAGACAGATTCCCTTTGACCAAGCCTTTTCCTCCACTACTTCATGGGGTTGGTATTCATGTCTTGAGACCAATCCAAAGAAGTTTTCACGGTTGTAGTGTAGGGAATCAGCCACCTGTCCAAAATCCCATTTGGCTATCTGCTGGAATTCCTGCTCAAAAGAGGATAAACCATGTGCAGGTCAGTAGTGCAGTCCATGAAGTGGAATCCCCCTTCATTATATTCCATTTCCACCAATTACTATAACTCGATCTAAACTCTGGTTTTTTTGTATCTTTTTTGTTTTTTTGTACTATCTTATAGGCAAACTCACCTAAACTAGCCTTACTTTTTTACTTTCAATTGAATCGGCCAGATTGACAATACAAAGATAAGCACAAGTACACATGGCTCTAGGGACTAGGGAGGTTGACACAGTCTTGTAAACGTGCTGGACTGAGCTGAGTTTTAGGGACTCTTTTTTTTATCACCTAATGTTCGGGCTAACTTGCGTGCCTCTCGACTTGTTTGATACTACTTAGTTATTGATGTTTTTTTTTTTTGATTGGCTTGCATAGTTATTGATTCAAAGTGCTCATTTACTTGTTTAACAAGATTGCCTTGTTTTTCATTTTCATTTTGGTATTTGTCGTTGAAATCTAGAATGAGATTTAATTGAGCGCATTACCAGACGAACACTTTGAGTAATTATAGAGTTATAGGGCTTATTAACTTGTTGAACCAAATTTGAGTCGGGCACAGAAAATGAACGATGTTCAATATGTGGACTCAAGCTTGGGTTCTTAGTATCACGAGCTGATTCAATCTGAGTTTTTAGTGGAGCTGACCGCGAATTTAGCTCGAGTAGCTTAGTTCATTTTAGATTCGTAGTCTAATGTCTAAATAATGGAATCTCAAACTCCATATGCTGTGGAAAATGGAATATAACTTAGCTTATGGTAACTTGTCATCAAATTTTGTCAAGCAACTCCATTTCGTTATCTTTTGGGTGTTATGAGTACTTGTTTCCATTGACTATATGAACTGTCTGGGTTGCAAGTGCCCTGCTTGAGAAAGTTCCAAGTTTATTAACTTTCGGCTCTGCATTTTTGCATTACTTTCATTTTAGCATTTGAAAAACAAGCACTGGGAAAAGAACCGGTGAAATTTGGGGAATGCTTTATTAGTAGAGCCAACTTTTGAGGTATTTTTGTTGACCTTGTGAAAGCACTCAAGACCCTTGCCTTATCTATTGTGAAAGCTTAAATTACAGTGCTGTAAAGTTGCTTCAAGTTCTTATCCTGGAAATACGTTAAGATTCTTCATCAAATACTAATAAAGTTACTAAAATGATTTCTCGCGGTACTCCTAACCAATCTTGCAGCGACAAATTTGTGTTTAAATATCGGTAGTCACTTTTGTCAGGAGACAAGTGGTAAAACCCACATTGTCCGGATATGTGATAATTCATTTGTTAAGAGTAGTACCACGCAAGCACTGGGAGATACTAATACTCCGAGAGTACTCAATAATTAGTTCATACGAACAGCAAATTGTGGTTCTCTTTTTATGGTTTCATTTATGTATGGAAGTTGCAGTTTGACTGATGTTACTGTTGCTTCAAGAAATGTTTTACTACAAAATAGCCAGTGGAAAGTTTGGTTTTAGTTTTGACCCACGGATCGCGCAATTCAAGCCCGGTATCTACAGCTAATTTCGTTGCTTAAATATGTGGAGTCTGTTGAAGGTTGATTTTGTTTAGTCCAAAGTTTTCAGATACATCTCCTGCAAACTAAATTTGTATATTTTCTCTCCAGACTTTGCATGTGAGTAATGGACTCTCCATGCCAGCCAATGTTTATTTATTGCAGCCAAAAATAAGGATTCGTTTGGATAGATGATAATTTCCAAGTGAAGTGATTTTTAAATTGTAATTATAGAAATTATGGGTGGCTTGTGAAAATAAAGTGGAAGATGAATTGGAATTATAGGATATTTAGTTTACTTGGGGGGCTGCATGATTATTGTCCTTAACATAAGGGGTTTTAAAATAAAGTAATGAACCAGTTCAATCTTTTTTCTTTTTCGTGCCTGTTTCGTGGAGTATTCATTTTGATAATTAGAATTGTTTGATTTGTAGAGCTTGTCAAAAAAATCATGTCGATCAATATCAATCAATATAATTAAAAAAAATAGGTTAAGTTGACACATTATATTAAAACTCAGTTTTTTCAAAAAATAAAATATTGTTTCTTAATATTCATTAACGTGACTTTTGACATAATTAAACTTTTCGAAGAATTTTATGACAAACCGTTGCGATCATCAAAGTGGATTTGGAAGGACTCCTAAATAGACAACTGGATGAATTTATTTATTTATTTTAAAATTGGAGAGGCCCCCTTTTAAATTCATCTTGATTGAGCTCTCAAAATCAATCTTGAAACAGCATGGTAAAACCAAATTTTTTTAGATATACAAAAGTGTTAGGGTCCAGGAAATTCAATACACGGAACTGTTCATGAAAATTGTTTCTATTCCATGGGCAGTTTCATGTATTGAATTTCATGAACTGTACTACTTCTCGAAAAATTATTGGATGCTCCTGGGCTACGCCACCTATTGCTCCAACCCTCTTTACAATCACATATTTACGACTTGGAACACTATGTTGCAATGCCCAAAAGACAATAACTACTCGATATCGAAATATTTTGTTTGCGGTCTTGCTATTGTCAACCTACTGAGCTGACGATAAGTACACTAGAAGATAAGCAAAAATACATATTTTTGTGTACTTTTTATACCATTTAATACACATTCACACACTTATTATTGTCGGTCCATTTAGGCTGATTTTAGAATTTTCTTGTTTTTTTGAACGGCAAATTTTTTTTTTGAACTGCAATATCGGAGTAGGTTCCATTGTTTTTTGTTCTTTGAAAATTGTAGCCGCAGCATGCAGTGCCTTGAGACTTGTATTATGTCATTTGTGTTCTTAGGGAACTGGATGGAATAGCACCCAAAAAAAAAATGACAAAAAGCCTTTCCTGGTGAATTGAAATGTCGGAACTGGTGCTGCTCGATCTGGGTTTCTATGTAAATCTTGTATTATTCAATCCAAAAACTTACGTTGCTTCCTCTGTTCCTTTTTAAGTATTCACTATAATTCTGTGTCATTTTTAATTAGCCATATATCTCTCAATTTATTTTATTAAAAATATGTAATATGGATCTTATTTGATATACATTTTCAATTATTTCTACAACACAATGATTTTAAAAATATAAAAATATAATATACATTGAGAGATATGAGCCATTGAAAATGACATGCATAATTGTAGTGGACATTTAAAAAAAGACGAAGAGGGTATTACTATGTCAAGAGGAGCATCTCATCACCAATTTGTGCACAACCAATGTAAAACTATATATTTGGGATCCGGAGGCTCTACTGTGCCATGAGGCATAGTAGTGCCTACCCACACCCTCAAAACTGTGCTGTTTTGAATAAAAAGAAATTTTAAGTTATCTATTTGCAATTCTATAGAGCAGAAACATGATTATGAGAGATTTAAAGATAAAATTTAATTATGTCTCTTTAGAATAATATGATCAGAATAAAAAGATCTTCACACTGGTTTAACCTGATTGAAAATTGGAGCAGTTAATTTTTTAACCATATTTTTAATATATAAACCTTTAAAAAAAAATCAAGTGCTCCAATTTTTAATCCGTTTGAACAAGTGCGAAAATCTTATTATTCTGATCATATTATTTTAAAAAGGTATAATTAACTTTTGTCTTTAAGGTTTTAATAATCAAATTTCTACCTTAAATAATCATATTTCTGTTCCACAAGATCCTAAATAAAGAGCATGTACTTAATTATGAGAGTTCTACAAATAAAATTTAATTACGATCCTTTAAAATAATATGTTCAGAATAATAAGATCTTTGTACTTGTTCAAACGGATTAATAATTGGAGTACTTAATTTTTTTAGAAAGTTTATATATTAAAAAATATGGTTAAAAAATTAACTGCTCCAATTTTCAATCAGGTTGAACCGGTGTGAAGATCTTTTTATTCTTATCATATTATTCTAAAGAGACATAATTAAATTTTATCTCTAAAACTCTCATAATCACGTTTCTGCTCTATAAGATTGCAAATAGATAACTTAAAATTTCTTTTTATTCAAAACGGCACAATTTTGGGTGTGGGTAGGGGCTACTGCTGTGCCATGGCACAATTTTGGGTGTGGGTAGGGGCTACTGTGCCTCATGGCACAGCAGAGCCCCCAGATCCGTAACTTAGGCCTATTTTAGCGAAGTGGCTTATTCTTTGTCCTTAATCAATTTTTTCTGCATTTGTTAGTTTTGCGGTTTTTTTTTTATGGATTATTGTGTTGTCATGACGAGAGGAATTTAAAAACTAAAAAATTTCCATTGAAATCAAAATTTTATTGAATAAAGACGAATTTTTGGGTTTCAATTATAGTTTCTTACTTTTTAGATTCCTTTTATCATGAAGAAGCAATAACTCATAAAAAAATTGACGAAAAAAATAACAAATGCGGAAAAAATTTAAATAAGGACAAAAAAGTAAAATCCAAATGGATTATTTATTGAACACACCCCTCATTTTTGGTTGAATTCGTCAGTGTGTGTGAATTTTTTGTATTGTTTATAATTTAAGATGGGATAATCCCAACCATGATACATGTAACAATTATAGATCTAAACCTAAAAGATTAAATTGAGGGAGAGCACATCGTAAGTCCAGTCTAACTACAAACTTCTTTGAGTAAAAATCACTTTCAATGAATTTCCGTTTGACCGGAAAAAAAAAATCACTTTCTATAGTCATAAATTTTGAATGTCTTATCTCATACCCACATACCCACATCTATCTAATATCTATTGTTTTTTTTTTTAAAACACGATAGCAATGCATTAGATAAAGGATAACAGCTTACAGACCAAAATAAAACACAAAGGGGAACAACAAAATATACAAGCAAAGGGAGCTAGGTAAACAAAAAGTAATGTTCAGCTCCTATCTAAAAAGGGGTTCCATGTGCGACCAAAGACGCTGAAGGGGACAACAACACCTGTTTGGCTAAGCAATGGGCTTAGTGTGCATCTCTGCGATCAACCTTGGTTAACCTGCAAAAAGATAGCTTCGAAAGTTCTTGCCGAAGATCGTGCAACAAAAAAACATCTGCTTAATGGCATTGGTTAGTTTCTCCACTGTACCCACCTATCTTATCCAGTTCAACTTGTCTGCATTTCCCAGTAGAGGCAATTGTTTGTTCATTCTAATTTCTGATAACAAAATTACACTTGTTTATAAATGCACTTTAAAAATTATCTTTCATTTACAGTTAGAACTGTGAACGAGCTGATTTTCTCTCCATGCATGAGCTCGAGCTTGAACCGAGCTAGAATTACTAGGCTCGAGCTCGGCTAACCGAGTGGATCGAGAAGCTTCAGCCTTACATTTCGACGAAAGATGTGAAGTGCAACGATAAAAAAATAATAAATTTGCTACGATAAAAAAAATTATTTTTCGTCAAATAATACATAGTTTTTTTTTTTTTGGGGGTAAGTACAGATAATATATAGTTATACTACTAATTAGCTAGAGCACAAAACTCCAAAAAGACAAATCACGTCCTCTGGTTTATTATTATTGTATTATGTTTTGAACATGTCCTCTAGTTTATTAGGATAAAGACAAATTTCAGTAGATCCAGTCAAGGAAAGCAGCTACATAAAAAAACAGTTAGACATGGTACCAATAATTTAGATGGATTTCACATGTCTGTTTTCAAATGTTTAAGCATAGAGACATTTTGTGTAATGACAACCCAAAAGGAAAAATTAAAAGGTCTACTGCATGCTCAATTTCTATGTTAAAATGGGAGAAAAAGGGCACTCGTCGCGCCAAAGTGCCACGCTACTATTAAATGTAGAAAATATACATTAGACTACGCCCAGATAGTTTGTATTTAGAGATTACATGAACTATGCGAACGGCCCTTGTTTTAGGCACGAACTGTCATGACACGCCCTGTAAAGGCAATTTATACTTCAAAATTGTATCGATCTTGAAATATGGATGTTCCGGTGTGTTCCCGTGTTCTTGGGATGAAAATTAGATGAACGTGAACATTTAGAACAGGTTGCACCTCACACCCTGTACTTGAGCCCATTTAAAATTAAAACAGTTACTAATTTTTACAAGATGCCACGGGACTTCCGTGGTAAAGATTCCTGTCTCGTTGTCTCAATGCACTCAACGCAGCCACCGCTCATTTCCCGGGCTTCAAATATCTTGAAATGGGTGGTTACTTTGTGCAGTTTTGAATGCATTAAGATAAGGTGGACTTAAATTTTTTTTTAAAAGAGAGAATCTACAGCCCTTTCACTGACTTTCATTTTCATCAAAGCTGTCATTTTGTTTTCTAATAAAGTATGGACACAGCACAAGACAGGAACCTTCCTGTATAAATTACCAACACCTGCATGGAAACTTGGTAGTAGCTCAAAAGACACAGACTAAGGTCTTGTTTGGTATATATTGAAAACATTTCTTGTCTTAAATGGCATACATAAACATGTTCAACAATGAGCAACAGCAAGGCCACTGCACTTCTATCCCAAGGATATCCTTCTCCAGTGACTTTGCCGATTCGCAACAAGCGATTAAACCCGAAAACAGCTACAGGGAACCCCCCGTGTCCTCCGATTTCGAGTTCTCCCTCTCCAACTTCGGCATGAATATCGCCGCAGATGAGCTTATCGTCAAGGGAAAGTTGTTGCCTCTGAAAGAACTCCTTGCCGACGAAGAAGAAGACGACGAGTACGATACCGTTTTCCAGAGGCCTCCGAAGAGTTCCGGTCGATGGAAGGGGAAGTTGGGTCTAAAGAGATCTCAATTTTTACCAAAGAAAGCTGAGAAGGGCCAGGAGCTATATAAAAGGTAATTCAAACATATTGAATACTTTTCTTGTCTCTTCGTTTTCCGTCTTGAAACCCAACATCCAAACACGGCCTAAAATTTAGCAAGAACTTTTCTTTACGAAACCCCAGGGTTGGTGCAGTAGTAGTCACCTCACAATAGGGGCCTCAAGAAGCCTTAGGTCGGGATTTGACTCCCACCGTGTGCTATCAATTTCCGTGTTGCATTTGTTGGGATTTGTTTCACATCGGTTAATTATCTCCTCCAAAACTTGTATATGAGCCTGAGCGGCCTCTCTACTCTTTGTCAATTGGTTTAGAGTTGGATGCTTTAACATGGTATCACAGCTAGATTTTCGGAGGCTTTTCCCCTTTGTTTGTGCCAGAGTTGCACTCTGTTTCATTGTGATCCGTGTATTATGGATCATTTGTTTATCTCTCCACGTGCGAGTCGGGGGTCGCACGTGCGGGGGAGTGTTCTACTATTTGCCAATTGATTTGGAGTTGGATGCTTTAACAGCATCCGCCCATACAGGACTTTGCCCAGTTTCTTAGTGACCCTCAGTTAGTTTATAGTGGGATCAATCTCTAGATTAGTCGATCCATTATGCTGGATACCCGTCTTATATATAACCAAACCAAACCAAACCAAACCAAACTGAGTCTTAAGTCTCAATCACTTGGGGTTGGCTACATAAATCCTTTTTCTTCATTGAGCTCTGTCAAGAGCCATTTGTGCACACAAACCTACTCTACTCATATCGTTGCGTACCACAGCATCTAAAGTCAATTTAGGTCTATCCCTTCCCGTAACATTGCTACCCAAAACTATCTTATCCGCTCTCTTAACTACTGCATCTCCTGGTCTACGGTAGACATGTCCAAACCATCTTACCATATTTTCCCTCAACTTCTCTTCTATGGGTGCTACACCTACCATCTCCCGAACCGTTTCATTTCTAATCCTGTCTCTTCTAGTCTTACCACACATCCACCTCAACATTCTCATTTCTGCTACACTCATCTTTGTCACTTGTTTCTTAATAAGCCAACATTCTGTTCGGATACCCGTCTTATATATAGCTAAAGTATAAAAAACTAGTCTTGATCAACCCATTATTTACTTGATTTCTTTTGATGCAGGCCTAATTGATGGACTACTAGTGGTCATGGAGGAGGAAAAGTAATGTAGAATCATGGGCATTGTCTAAAGGAATCTTGGATTTTTGGATGCTAATGCTAAATAGAAGTACAGGTTTGGCTGGAAGTAGAGATCTTAAGGCTTGTTTGTTTGGTTTAACTCTTTTATCATTTCTCTCATTCGAATCGTGTACGCATGCAAATGGGGCCGATTTTATTCTGTACAAAATGTCTGGTGAAAGAATTTCAAGTAATATGCTTAACATGTATTTGATTGATCTAGTCTATGTGTAATGTAATAATCCTTTGCTAGCTATTTTTTCACCATCTCTATTTCTATGTTGACTTTGGAGCTAGCTTCTCTTGTATCATGCTAGAAGTATCCTCCTTCCAGTATTTCAATTTTACTTCTTCCCTTTTCCTCTGAAATCTCAGAGCCAAACATGGCCTAATATGCTGGTTCAAATGAATGAACACCCCATCCACTAGTACTGCATGAGGAATTAGAGCTTTTGACCATATAAACTTCTTCAGCAAGTGAAAAATTATACACAAAAAGATATAGAGAAACAGTATCACATCAAAAGAGAAATCCAAAAGTTACCCATGGTTATTGGTGAAAACTGATACATGTTCTCATATTGAAGTTGGGGATTATCCATGTTTCAATTAGAAAAAGAGATGTTTTATCACAACATTCTTCTTCGTGGGACTTTAGGCCTTGCTGTGCTCATCATATGAGTCTCATCCCGAGCCTAAAAAAGTGATATGAACTGTTCATTTTTTTGCAGCTCGTCGAGTTATAATCACATTTATTGAAGACCGGTATCAACATCAACGAATTTTGATTGTCTAGAAGAAAATTTGCACTACTATAATTTTGAGAATAAACCCTAGGCAAATGTGTCTCAATCATTGGCTACGGATTTTCCATTAGTGTTTTTTTTTTTCTTACATGATAAACTCAACAAGTCAAACAAATTAAATGGTTCATATCACATTTCTGAACTCAAGATGGGACCCATATGATGAGCACAGTAGGCCCCATAGTCCTTTTTGGGACTGGTGACACAAGAAAAGATATGTAAGAAGCTTTAAACCTTAGAATTAAGTGATTCATAAGAAAACATTATAATCAAATGTGAAAAGTAAAAATTCCTTGATCTGCAATTATGCATTAGATCTCCAATTCAAATTTCAATGCTTAGTCTTCAGTATGTCATAATTCTCAAAACAAGAAATATAAAGGGGTAATGACATTTCACAAAAATATATATCTATATATCTTCACAAAAAGTTCGCAAATTTCACAAATGCTTAATTGGGTGCGTTAGGTTTTCCATGTTGGAATCAGCCTCATTACACATCCGAAGCAGATAGTTTATGGACAGTACTTTCATCTTAGAGGCGCTTAGAGCACGAGTGACAAACCTGTGAGGCCAGCTATATATTGTGCTGTATGGACAGTACGATACATTCAGAAAGGGGTTGCACCGTGCCTCCTATGTTTATTGGGGATGTTATGATGGTTAGAAACTTTTTTTGAGCAGTTGGCCCCCAAAGTTGAGGTGGAGGATTCTGTGCTATGGACGCCTTAATTCAAATGTCTATTTCTCTCTTCAATTGGCTTGGAATGCTTGAAGGGCTGTCCATCCAATTATGCCTTGGTATAGGGTTGTCTGGTTTCAGAAGCATGCTCCTAGGTGGTCTATAATCCAATGGATGGCAATTCATGGCAGACTCCCTACCAGGGATAGATTGCTTCAACTGGGAGTGGTTTCTGATTCTACTTTTGTGCTCTCTGCAATTCTATTACAGAAAAGCATGACCACTTGCTTTTTGTTTTTACTTGCCAATATACAAATCGGGTTTCGAATAGTGTTTTGTCCAGAATTGGTATCAAGAGGCAGAACTCAACCTTCACTCAAAGAGGTGGAATGGGCTAGGTTGCAACACAGAGGTTCTGATATGGTCTCAACTGTGTTCGAGCTCTCGCTACTCACTGAAAAGAACAAGGTAGCTTTACCCAATCACACAATGGAATTGATGTTTGCAGCTGTATGCTGTCTGCGGAGGGAGAGGAATAATAGGATTTTTTCAAGGCGTGGCCCAAGATGCTCTAATGGTGGTTGGTGGCATTATCAAAGACATGAGAAGTTGCATTCACTCTTGGAGGAACATAAAATAGACTGATCAAAATAGACTTTTTATGTCCCAGGGCAATGGTGGTGGGTGCAGATTTGGATGGTTGGGCTCGATAAGCCTTTGTTTTGTTGCCCTTTGGCTTGGTTTTTCCTGTAGTGCTGGCCATGTGCGTTCCTATCCCGCGGTTTGCTGTGGTTTTGTGGTAATTTGCTAGTAGTTGCTTGCGAGTAGGTTTTGGCTGTTTGCGTTTTCTGGGGTATGAGCTCCTGTAAGTGGTTTTTGTTGGGTCGTGACCTCGACCCTCAAATCCGCACCCGAAGCACAAACACGGAATAACAAACCAAGCACAAACGAGACATCCGAGGAAAAACTCCTTGTATATATTCACACAATATACAAATGAAAAAACTTAACTGGCACGCCACAAATCGGCTGCCATCACTCCTCTCTCTCCCTCACTCCGGTGGCTCTCTGACAATCTCTCCAAGCATCTCTGAGGAGCCTTGCTCCCCTCGTTGGGGGAGCTCTCTACTCACTCTCTCTTGCCCTCTCCTCTGTCTCACTAGCGCACGCGCACACACTGCCAAAGGCAGTCAATAGAAAGGGAAAAAGGGACCAAGGGGTTTTATCCTCTACAACACACCCACGCCACTTGGGTGTAACCAACAATCACCCCTGCACCCAAGTGGGACAATCGTCGATCCGTTCAACCACTCTAACCAAGCGCATGTGTCACTACTAGCCATAAAGTAATATGCTTAACATGTATTTGATTGATCCAGTCTATGTAATGTAATAATCCTTTGCTAGATATTTTTTCACCATCTCTATTTCTATGTTGACTTTGGAGCTTCTCTTGTATCATGCTAGAAGTTTCCTCCTTCCACGATTTCGATTTTACTTCTTCCCTTTTCATCTGAAATCTCAGAGCCAAACATGGCCTAATATGCTGGTTCAAATGAATGGACACCCCATCCACTAGTACTGCATGAGGAATTAGAGCTTTTGACCGTATAAACTTCTTCAGCAAGTGAAAAATTATACACGTACAGATATAGAGAAACAGTATCACATCAAAAGAGAAATCCAAAAGTTACCCATGGTTTTGGTGAAAACTGATACATGTTCTCATATTGAAGTTGGGGATTATCCATGTTTCAATTAGAAAAAGAGATGTTTTATCACAACATTCTCCTTCGTGGGACCTTAGGCCTTGCTGTGCTCATCATATGAGTCTCATCCCGAGTCTAAAAAAGTGATATGAATTGTTCATTTTTTTTCCACTCGTCGAGTTATAATCACATTTATTGAAGACTAGTATCAACATGAACGAATTTTGATTGTCTAGAAGAAAATTTTCACTACTATAATTTTGAGAATAAACCCTAGGCAAATGTGTCTCAATCATTGGCTACGGATTTTCCATTAGTATTTTTTTTTTTTTCCTTACATGATAAACTCAATAAGTCACACAATGGAATTGATGTTTGCAGCTGTATGCTGTCTGCGGAGGGAGAGGAATAATAGGATTTTTTCAAGGCGTGGCCCAAGATGCTCTAATGGTGGTTGGTGGCATTATCAAAGACATGAGAAGTTGCATTCACTCTTGGAGGAACATAAAATAGACCGATCAAAATAGACTTTTTATGTTTGGAGTCAGGGGCGGATCCAATTAAAGCACAGACGGGACACGTGACCCAGCTGAAATTAACGGGTTTTTTTTAATTTTGTGTGAACCCAAAAATAAGTAATATATATTAAAATACCCGAAATATGGTTAAAAGGAAGCCTTGTTCGAGTGGTTGGGGCTTTGCTTTCCATGCGTATGGCCGTGGTTCGAAATTCGGTAGCGTCTTTCTACTTTTTGATTTTAACTTTTACGTGGTTTGGGGAAGAAAAAAAAAAGCTTCCTCTAAATGTAGCTACTAGAATTGAACCCCATTTCACCGATAAAAGTATAGGAGTAATAAATTATCAAGTACAAATATAGAAAACACCAATCTATTTTTATTTTTGGTTCTCGTGATATTATTTCACGTTCTTGATATATTGGATTGTGAGAATCTTTATACTCCCTCTGTTCCTAAATAAATATTTAGCATGCAAATTTAGGTTTTTTAAAAGATGTATTTTTTTATCAAAAAAATTTCAACATTTTTCACAACTTGAAAGAACTCATTAATGTCTCTATAGATTTTTGAAAAAAATTTAACGAATAAAATGCATATTTTTTAGAGACTTAGGTTTGCAATTCAGACATTTATTTAGGGACGGAAAGAGTAAAAGTTATACTCAAAAAGTGATCTATCTGTACAACAAGTGATCTATCTGTACAAAATTTCTGAATCCACCACTGTTTGGAGTGGAATATTTCTTGGAAGCTGTTTTCCCCAGGGCAATGGTGGTGGGTGCAGATTTGGATAGTTGGAGTCGATAAGCCTTTGTTTTGTTGCCTTTTGGCTTGGTTTTGTCCATTCGTAGGCGATGTTGGTTTTTCCTGTAGTGCTGGCCATGTGTGTTCCTATCCCGCGGTTTGCTGTGGTTTTGTGGTAATTTGCCAGTAGTTGCTTGCGAGTAGGTTTTGGTTGTTTGTGTTTTCTGGGGTATGACCTCCTGTAAGTGGTTTTTGTTGGGTTGTGACCCCGACCCTCAAATCCACACCCCAAGCATAAATACAGAATAACAAACCAAGCACAAATGAGAGATCCGAGGAAAAACTCCGTGTATATATTCATACAATATACAAATGAAAAAACTTCACCGGCACGCCACAAATCGGCTGCCATCACTCCTCTCTCTCTCCCTCACTCCGGTGGCTCTCTGACAATATCTCCAGGCATCTCTGAGGAGCCCTGCTCCCCCCGTTAGGGGAGCTCTCTACTCACTCTCTCTTGCCCTCTCCTCTGTCTCTCTAGCGCGCGTGCACACACTGCCAAAGGCAGTCAATAGAAAGGGAGGACCAAGGGGTTTTATCCTCTACAACACACCCACTCCACTTGGGTGTAACAAACAATCACCCCTACACCCAAGTGGGACAATCGTCGATCCGTTCAACCACTCTAACCAAGCGCCTGTGTTACTACTAGCCATCAAGTAATATGCTTAACATGTATTTGATTGATCTAGTCTATGTAATGTAATAATCCTTTGCTAGATATTTTTTCACCATCTCTATTTCTATGTTGACTTTGGAGCTTCTCTTGCATCATGCTAGAAGTATCCTCCTTCCACGATTTCGATTTTACATCTTCCCTTTTCCTCTGAAATCTCAGAGCCAAACATGGCCTAATATACGGGTTCAAATGAATGAACATCCATCCATTACATGCATGAGGAATTAGAGCTTTTGATCATATAAAATTCTTCAGCAAGTGAAAAATTATACACGTACAGATATTGAGAAACAGTATATATCATGCACATCAAAAGAGAAATCTAAAACCCATGGTTTTGATAATAACTGATACATGTTCTCATTGAAGTTGGGGATTATCCATGTTTTTCATCAATTAGAAAAAAAGATATTTTATCTCAACATTCTCCTTCGTGGGACCTTAGGCCTTGCTGTGCTCATCGTATGAGTCTCATCCCGAGCCTCAAAAAGTGATATGAACTGTTAATCATCAGTATTGGGCTTCACAGAAAATGAGTCCAGTTAACAAGGCCAGAACCATCCAAATATAATGCACCTAGGCACCAACCCAAGTGAATATACAAACAACTGGTTGATAAAATTTAGAAAACAAAAAAAATGCATCCTACCCTGCACAAAGGAGCTAAAGAAGGTAACAAGAATATTAGATTGCACATTTTGCAGTACTGGAGAAAACTTAAAAGAAATTTAATTGTTCATGTTGGGCATGTGAAGCCTGATTTGATTTGGGTCACAACTTCGCGGAGGTAATTTGTACTCTTTCTTCATTCGATACATGGTAGAACTTGTGAGAGCCGTGAATGTACTCAACAAGACATACCAAAAGAAAAGCAAAAGTTCACAGAATAACATCCCAGCATAAAACAGATAGGCAGGTTGGTGGGAGGCTAATTTTTTTTTCCCCTTCAAGATGAAAAGGAGAAAGAAGCAACAAGTTAAGATAACAAGCAACCAAACAAATAGAGAAATTTCGATCTATGGAAATACTGACCTAAAAACAGATAGGCAGGTGGGAGGCTATCTTTTTCCCCGCCACGATGAAGAAGTTACAGTACAACTTTTAACCTAAAATGGTCTAACTGCATAACTTAACACACTATATTACGATGAAACGATGAATTTGTCACATTGAGTGTCCCCTAGTGACCTATATGTGACATAGAGATGTCTATATTGTTATTGCTTTGGATTTGTTAGATGTATATTGGAGGATGTCATCAAGACCAACACTCTATCAACACCAATTTCACAAAATTAAAATAAGATTAAGACAAGCAACATGCATTCGAATTTAAATCTGAGGGCTAAAAGAAAGTAAATCTCTAAGTATTAGGTTTCCCCACTGAACCAACCACTTCAGGTAACTGGCATCCCAAATTGTGTACTTAAGTTTTTGATCTCATGCTCATGTAGGCACTTACGTCACAATTATCAACATAAAAAACAGGGGCTTGTCTATATAAATCCAATGTCTTAAATGTTTTGCCTCATTACTAAACCAATCCCAATCCCACTCCCACTACTTTCCATGGCTTCACAGAACCCCCACTACTTTCCATGGCTACTTTTATTCCTCCTCTTGGGGGTCAGTAATTCCTTTGCAAAATCTGAAGAATACAAGACATACATCATCCACATGGACCGTTCACAGAAACCAGAAACATTCTCAACCGATGAGTCATGGCACCGATCTACACTAACATCATTGTCCTCATTCCATGAAGATCAATTGCTCTATTCATATGACCATGTCATTCATGGCTTCAGCATCAGGCTCACACCCTCTCAACTATCTGAAATCGAGAAGCACCCGGCTCACCGCGCAACACAACAGGAGTCCTTTGGCAAGCTCTTCACAACCCACACCACCAAATTCCTTGGCCTGAAACATAAAAGCGGGATATGGCCTGCCGCTTCTTATGGCAAAGATGTAATCATAGGAATAATCGATTCGGGTATTTGACCAGAGAGCGAAAGTTTTCAGGACAAAGGGATGTCACCAGTGCCGGAGAGATGGAAGGGAAAATGTGAGAATAGCACAGCTTTTAGCCCTTCGTCCTGTAACAGGAAGCTCATTGGAGCCAAGTCCTTTAGCAAAGGACTCCTTGCTTCTGGTGAAAAAATTCAGAAGGGCGACTTCGAATCAGCTAGAGACTTTTACGGTCATGGAACCCACGTCTCGTCCACAGCAGCAGGTAACCCAGTACTTGGTGTTAGTTACTTTGGCTATGCTAGAGGCACAGCCAGAGGGGTGGCACCAAGTGCACACATCGCCATGTACAAGGTCGCCTGGAAAACAAGCACAGATAATGACTTTACAGAGAGCGATTTGCTTGCTGGAATGGACCAAGCAATTGCCGATGGGGTGGACATCATGTCTTTGTCTCTAGGCTATCCAGAAATACCACCTTATTTTGAGGACACCATAGCTATCGCAACGCTTTCGGCAATGGAGAAAGGGATTGTTGTTATTTGTGCTGCTGGAAATGATGGATATCGAAATGAGATACACAATGGAGCTCCTTGGATCACAACGGTAGGTGCTGGCACTGTTGACCGAAGTTTTGCAGCAACAATGCGCCTAGGAAATGGGCTAACCGTGGGAGGAACATCCTACTTCCCAGAAAGCGTTTACATTACTGACATGCCTTTATATTATGGGGGTGGTAATCTAAGCAAAGCGACATGCTCAGCTTTGGATCGGGAAGAGGTTGCCGGAAAGGTAGTCCTGTGTGATAATAGCATTTTTCAGATGGAAGAAGTTCAGAAAGCCAGCGGACTTGCGGGAGTCTTCTTGGGGGACCCGCAAGTTATATATCCAGAACATTACACTTTTCCTAGCATGGTGCTACCAAATAATTCTTGGACTTCAGTCAGAGAATATGCAACCGGGGTGAATAACACAATGATAAAGAGCATGAGGTTCACAGTGACAAGTTTGGGTACAAAACCAGCACCTCAGGTGGCGGATTTTTCTTCCAGAGGGCCTGACCCGATAAACCCAAGCATTCTGAAACCAGACATTCTCGCCCCTGGGGTGGATATTCTCGCAGCAGTTCCACCCAAAACTGTTTCCGTGGCAACATGCAATTACAAGTTGGTCACAGATTATGCACTCGACTCTGGAACATCAATGGCAGCCCCCCATGTTGCAGGAGTAGCAGCATTACTAAAGGCCGTTCACCAAGATTGGAGTCCTGCAGCCATAAGATCAGCAATCATGACCAGTGCAGAAATAGTTGACAATACGGGCACAACCTTCAAAGACCAACGGGCAGGACTCCCTGCCACACCTCTTGATTTCGGGGCAGGCCATATCAATCCCAACAAAGCCATGGACCCTGGCCTGATATACGACTTGGGTATCCAAGATTATATCGAGTTTTTGTGCAGCCTTGGCTACTCTAAGAAGCAAATGAGCTCTGTCCTCAGGAGAACTCAATGGAGTTGCAGTCAAAATCGTACTGACCTCAATTACCCTTCTTTTATTGCCATATTTCCTAAAGGAGCCAGATCAAAGAACTTCAGCAGGGTTGTGACGAATGTGGGAGACAGCAAAGCCATTTACCAAGCAGTTTTAGCTGTTCCTACTGGAATGAGTATCAAAGTAGAGCCCAGTACTCTCATATTCAAAAGCAAATATCAGAAGCAGAGTTTTGTTGTGAACGTGCAGATTGAGAAGGATTCACCAAACATAAATTATGGTTTTCTCAAGTGGATCGACCAGGATAACCACATAGTATCAAGCCCCATTGTAGTTATTTATGGCTGACATCCTAGTTATTTGTAGCCCCAATAGTTGTGAATCAACGAAATGTTATGAATCTCAATAAAGGATTGGCAAGACGTACGTATTGATTTGTTATCTACTCATTAATTGTTCTTTTTCTTTTCATTGGTGCATTGAGAGGGTTATATTTACAGGAAAAAAGAAGCAGCTAGAAAACTGACCTGCTTTATTTTCCATTATGCATTCAATATTGCTGCATTCTGGATGTCCACTTCGCGCTTCATTTTAAAAATTTCATCTTCCAAATTCCGACACTTGGCCACAGCTTCCTCTGACAAAGCCTTCTGTTTTCAGATTCTTCCTCCAAACAACCAGATTTTGAAAGCAAAGTTTTGATCTCTCCCTTGACAGAAAATAATTGTAACTCTGCCGATTGTCTCGTTGCATTGGCAGTCTCGAGTTCCATGTTAGCTGCAGTCCTTGCTTCATTTACCATAGCTAAACAAGTTTGAAGCTCCACCAAATTCACCTCTGCTTGCACTAACCGATCCCCTTATGCCTTATGATGATCTTGGCATTCAGTGAAAAATGAAGCAACTTTGTAACACATGTCTGGCCACAACTCCAACTGGACTGACTCTAGCGGATTTTCAATGGTAGCAGCTGAGGCTTTGAATTCGTTTAAGATTGTGCCCAAATGCCTGTGTATATTACTCCACTTAATTGACTGGTAAGTGTTAGACAAGAAAAATAATCTTAAATCAGTACTGGATTCTATAGTTTCATCAGCTAGCAGCTTTAGTACTTGTCCAAACTAAGGAGTAACTAATAACAGCTCCAGTATA
Organism: Rhododendron kiyosumense; assembly: GCA_019656275.1. Classification (NCBI taxonomy): domain Eukaryota; kingdom Viridiplantae; phylum Streptophyta; class Magnoliopsida; order Ericales; family Ericaceae; genus Rhododendron; species Rhododendron kiyosumense. The sequence goes on along the minus strand of BPLS01000393.1, from coordinate 53,711 downwards.
CATCCTCAATAGTATTCTTAAATTTCAATCCTGTCGTTTGAGTGTTCTTAGTCTTCACCCTCATATTTCTACTACTGCATAGACCATATTGTAGATTTACTTGCTTGCATCTGTTCTTTTGGAGTACTTAGAGCTCATTTGGATTGAGCGATTTCGGGAGAAAAGAAAGGGGAAGGAGGGAGAACTCAATCTCTCCTCCGTTTGGGTGGATATCCTCCGTTTGGATGATCCACAAGGCGAGAGAGGGTGAGGAAGGGCGGGAGACGAGAGCCCCCTCAAAGCCCGTTTTTGTTTCTCGCCACTTTTAACGCGATTCCGTGCCGTGAGAAAGGAGAAGAGAGAGGCGAGTGGGGAGCGTGGGTGAGAGTAGATCTCACTCGCTCAACTTCCGGCCGTGCGTGTGGACTACGATGACGTCTTTTCGTCATTGGACCAGTGGCTGTGCGGTCGCCGAAGAAGAGAGTGGAGAGTTTTAGGTTGCTGGAGAAAAGGCCAGTCGCCGGAGATGGGAGTGAGAGTTTGATTTCTCCTATGTATTTGGATAAATTGGTGAGAAACCACAATCCTTTCTGTTCTAACCACACTAACAAGGTAGACCACTCCCCTTTATTTCCTTTTCTCACCTGGGCAGCCGAAGGGGGCTGTTAATACTACTCCTATGAAGAACCCAAAAATAAAATAATGGTTCCATTCTTGTAGAATTAGAATTCTAATTGGAAGCAAACACCTGTCACGCGGATGATAATTCAGTTAAATACATATACTATAATGAAATCGGAGAGAGAGAGAGAGAGAGAGAGAGAGAGAGGAATTGAAAATGTGAAAATGAAATCCATGTAATTAAAGCGAATAGGAGAAGCGTTGGAAATTGAAAAACGAGATTGTTTGATACGTAGCGTGCAGGGCAGAAGATTCAAAGCTTACCAATTACAGAATGAATTATTACATGAATGAAATAGATCAACGCCCCTACAAATGAATCCAATTGCCCTAACTTCCTTCCTTTTCCATTTCGCCCTCGTTTTTTTCCCCTCAACGTTTCTAACACCAAAAAAATAACACGTTTGAATCGCGAATAGCATATCTACCCCTTCCTCAAATTACCAAAAAAATAGCACATTTGATTCACCAAGAGCATCTCCTCTCCTTACTCAAATTTGATTAAAAATATGAGTAAAAACTTCATTTGGTATTATATGCTCCAATGAGTAAACTCAAGCCTAAATACAAATATGCACAAATTTGAATAAAAGCTTTATTAATAACAAAGTTATAAATTTAAAAGTGTGAAATTTACCTTCAAAAATTTGCAAGAGAATTTGAGTAAAAGATTTAAAAATGTGTAGGTTTCGGTAAGGAGTGAAGGATGATTTTTGGTGATTTTTACTCAAATTTGAGTATGGAATAGGGAAAATTTTTCAGTGCTGAGCGGGTACCACGTAATGCCTGTTCGCATATCCGAGTCGTTTATTGCGTGTTTGAACGGTTCAAATTTAAAGAGAGAAAAAGGAGAGAGAAAGTGTTGGGGTGAGAGGAGAGAGAGAGTTTTAATCCGAGCCATCCAAAAGTGAATCAGATGGCTTAGATGCGCCAAAGAGGTGTCACGTTGACAATACCCGCTCCGCAGTGAAAAACTCAATAGAGATGCTCCAAAAAGAAAATGCCTGACTAACAACAAAAAAATAAAAATCGTAACTGATTTGAAAGAAACGAGTGACTAAAATTAAGAAGATGCATAACTATTAGGGTCCTTGTTCAAAGCTTTAAGAAACATACAAAACTATAGGGGTGGACATCGTATCGTGTTCGTGTCATTTCATTTCGTATTTCGTATCTTTTTTAATGCGTATCAAAATACTTGTTAACATAAACGTGTCAAATACCTTAACAATAAACCAACTTGCTTAAAATCGTGTCGGATTCGGATTGACACTAATAAGACCCTTTTTAACTTTTTGGAAGCTGTTAATGCCACGGGGCGTTATGTTCCTGCCAAGGACATTAATTAGACAGAATTGTAACAAGGCTCAATTGCCCTCACATGCAAGGAAGCAAAAATTGTTTTGGCTTCTCTGACTTGAACTTGAAAGAAAAATTCAAACTCAAAAAACACTTATTATCCATACTTCTAATTATTATTTTTATTTCTCTCTCCACTCTCTAATCATTATTCTCATTTATCTCTTTATCTCTCTCCACTTAATACTACTATCTCCAATCATTATCCTATTTCTCTATCCATTATTACCCAAAAATCAAACTCAAAAATTCTCAAAAAACCATCCATCCAAACACAGCACAGCTTTTTTAAAAATGTCTCTTGATGACTTTCCGTGTACAGTCCACAAAATCCTCTTCAAATATTTTTCATTCCTAATCTATTTTTTTCTTATCTTATTCCTAATCTAATTTAATACTCCCACTATCACAAGATCCTACCAAAACGAAAATGCTATCGGTACCAAATATTGGGGTACAAAAATGTACAATGGCAAGTGGGGCCCACACGAATAATTCAAATCATTCATTAAGTTAAAAATAATTTTTTGAGTGGCCCCTGCAAAAAAAATCAGCTCAATTAGATATTTGTAAGTGGTTGATCTAATCTTTCAATTTGTCATTCAGAGTTTATGATCTTGAATTTTGAATGACAACTTGAAGTTTGGATCAACCACTTATGCATATTCAATTGAGCTGATTTTTTTAACGGCCAGTCAAAAAATTATTTTAAAATTAATGAATTGTTCGAATTATTTGTGTGTGATCCAAAAGTAGCCCACAAACCGTTGTACATTTTCGATACCCCAAACTTCGGTACCAATAATGGTACTCCAACCAAAATCTTTCTTCTATAAAACCAAGTTGATACGATTAAAAAAAAAACTAAATTACCAATAAATAATTTCTCAAATCTCTATCCGAGCACAATGGTTTCTCCATTTTTAACTCCTCCCATGCTACAAAGGCACTAAAAGGATTAATTAATGCACTAAAAGGAGTACAATTTTGATTGCCGGGAGGGCAATTGAGCCTTTTTACCATTCTCTGTAATTAATGTCCGTGGCACAAACAAATTGTCCCGTGACAGGACTGAGGGGCCGTGCTGTGCCCTTAAGGGATAGCCCGGTGCTATCTCGGCGTTGCGGGGCCTGCTCAGGTCTCATTTCGACGATTGAAAATATTCACTTTGTATAACTCGTGGAGTAGAACAATTGTGAGAAAAATCAGATTGATCGGATATCATTAAGTACCTAATTGAAATATTTTTATTTTGAAAAGAATAAATCCAAAATATTGAATCAAATCCATTATATTCCATTATTGGCAAGTTGTATGTGTTCCAATCAGGCACTTAATAGTATCCGATCGAGCTGATTTTTTGAATGGTTGTTCTACTCGACGAGCTCTACGAAGTAACGTTTCTGATCATTGGAGAAAGACCGGAGTGGGCCCCGCAAGGCCGGGACAGCTCCGTGCTTTACCTTGAAGGGCACAACACGGTCCCTCAATCCCCCGTGACAATAAAAGCTTCCTAATTTTTTTAATATTTACATAAAACGGAGCGGTTCAATAGATAATTATTTAGACATCTAAAAAAACATCTCATAGTTTCCAATCAAATTTTGATAATCCGAGCCGCTTAATGTGATCAAAACGTGATTTTAGGAGTACTCGCGAGAAATCAGCAAAAAAAAAGATCGAAAAGGGCTTGATCTGAGCAGTTTTTAGCTTAGATTTAATGAACGGTTCAATTAAAAATTGCTTAAAATAAGCATTTTTTAGTCTTGTTTTTTTGCTAATTTCTCGCAAGCAACCTTAAAATCATATTCTGCACATATTGACCGGTTCGGATTATAAAAATTTGATCAGGAACTATGTGATTGAGATTTGAAGTTTTTTTAAGGTGTCTAAATAGTTGTTCATTGAATCGCTTAAGGTGTGTGTGTGTGTGGTGGGGGGGTGGTTTGAAATGGTGGTTTTTGATTTGTTAGTGGGTACACAAATAAAGGACACATGACATTCTATGGAAAAGCAATTACCCTATATTTTCTTTTCTATCACATAGGAGGAGGTGGGCAAACAGTTATTTATTTTTTAAAGGCTATTTTACTTGTCAAAATGGCCCACTACCTTTGGTAACCACCCATGACCAGAAAAGAACGTGTGCACTATTCTATCAACAGAGGTTCATGGGACATTTGGCACCACAAGAGCAAGGCTGGAAAATACACATGCAAAACCATGGAAGTTTTTGGCCTATAAATAGAAGTTTTTGGCCCATAAATAGAAGAACTCAAGAAGAAAAAAAAGTTCACACATCAATCAAGCCCAGCGTTTAAACTAAAGTCTTCCCAGCGAAGCAATTATCTCACTTTTCTTACATTCATTTAGTTACTTCTTCAAGTAATTCAGGTTCCTATCTCTCTTATACCCCCAACTTTATTATGACGACATAATAAAGTTACTTCTACGTTATTACTTCTTTTCCTACATGGTTTGAAAATTTTAAGTCCACTATGTTGTGGCAAACCACGAACCTCATAGTGGCCTCACCCTTTGGGTCACACGCAGTTGCACTACATACGAAGTCAGATTGAGGCGCCCATGCCTTCATACGTTGGACGACGACAAATCCTGGCACGCTCGCGCTCATACCGTACACGCCATTGAATTTTCTGCTCACGCCTACCCGGCGGAAAAGTGGGAAACACCAGCTATATCTGTCGTACTCTCATCGAAGTAAGTTACGAACGATTTACTTTGATATGGATCTCCAAAGTGGTAAAATCTGATTACACTAATCTTAAAAAGATTTCTCATACAGTAACCAAGTCAATGTAGTAAATACAAGCAATAAATACTCACACCTTTAGCAATAATAGCCTATAATAAGGCTGTATAATTTTGACAAGAAAATCTGCAACCAGACAAGTACACCAATCCAATGGGTAGAAAACTTGACAAATTAATCCAATGTCGTGATAATAAAATCTCCTTTCGATGATGATGTTAGAGCCTCTGGCTCATCTTTTATGTCGTGATAGTAAAATTTCCTTTCAATTGAAAAAAAGAAAAGAAAAGAAACCTCTCCCCTTTTAACTTACGTAATTAATTAAGTGATCAAACCAACTTGCACATAAAAATATAGTCACGGTATTATAGTGACTCTAAATCGCTCGCATGATCAACATCTTAGGTGGGCTAGCTTATCCTTTTGGGATTCCAAACAATTCCTTAGCATGCATGCATATTCTCGGCCTCTTACGTGCAACCTGTTTCGAGGTCTAATCACGTTTAGTTATGATAGTTATATTTATTCGTTTTCTTATACAATTGTCATGCAAACAGTAGTTGTGGTGATAGTAGTGCTGATCATGAAGTAGTGATGAAGATGGTGCCCAAATTTTTTTTTACTTCGTGTTATGAGTTAATAAAAAAAATTTTGTTGATGAAAAAAAAAATTACGGTGCCCAAATTATGCAAGATTCCCGTATGGAAAGATACGTGCTTTTTCGTTGGGAATTGCAACTATGTATGTAAGATATGAAAGGGGACCCAGGGGTGTTGTAGTGCACCCCCACACTATACGTGTAGTACGGTCAATCCGGTCGTTCATCTCGGCAATGGATGGCTTGAATGTTCATCCGAACAATGGACGGCAAGGGTTTGTAGGAACTCAGATTAAATCCGAGTCGTCCGCACCGAGATGGACGGTCAGATCGGCCACACCACACGATATAGTGCGGCAGGTGCACTACAGCTCCTCCCATTCCCACGAAAGGGTAGCAGTGCTGAAGGACGTTGCCAAGAAGACACAAACTAGTAAGTTGGTGACCCTAAATAAATCTATCCATTTTTTCAGCTTTCCTTTTTTTTTTTTTAATCTTACAACCTCTAATAAACAAACACATGGTTCTCCATTTTAACTACCTTTTTTTTAAGAAATAAAGAAGAAAAAAATCTCCTCTCCTCATGTGGTTACCCAACAATTGCTATCAAGTACTAGTAGAAATCATTGTTCAAGAAATCACCATTCAAGAAAATTCCTTAATAATTGTCCGATATATAGTAAAGATAGTAAAAAATAAGGTCGCTTCCTCACAGGAAATTGCCCTGTTTCTTCCCGTTTCATCTAAATCCATAATGAAATTCCAAAAGTGAATCTAAAGAAGCATTGCAAAATCCAAACTGGTACACTTTTGTGTTGCATCCACAATCTCAAATTTTGATGCATTCCGCCTTGGAATGTCTAAGTGAAGAAAGAATTTGGCGTGGTGGTATTTCCGATCTGGTTATTTCTTCAATGCTCGTGATCTCTTTCTCTGACAAATGACGGCAAGAGGGATGTCCGGACATGTCACTTGAGAGTTCATGATTATGTGAGCTATTTTTGACTCCATTAGTCATCCACAAGTCATCATCTTGTCTCTTACAAAAGAATTCAAAAGGACAATATATGAGATGAGACAAGTTGCCTTTTTTTTTTTTGCCGTTTCTCTAAGGGAACATACCACTTATTCCAGTAACAACCACCCCGATCACAACTGATGGTAAGATATCTCTCTTGTCTAGAGTTTTTGATAGATATTGCATATTCTTGCATTGAAAAAAAAAAACTCTCTGAAGAATATCGAGAAGTTCTTCCCGAGATTCGAATTTCCAACTAAATTGCTCAAGGATATCCTTCTGTTTGTTTTCTTGATTTTGCATGCCGATTCCATGTTCATCAATCTGATCACTAGAACTTCCACGGGGGCATTCAATTGGTTATTCAATATCCATAGTTTAGTCACCAAATCTACATCATGAAAAAAATTGAGTAGAGAGTTAGAGACTGTGGCATTAAAAATCCATAAGAAAACACTAACGGAAGGGGGAAAAGAAGAAATAACCCTAAGCGTAGCCTCAACAAATCATAGTCCCGAAACATTCAAGTCTTTTTTAAAAAGGAAAACAGTCAAATTTTTGTTTATTACCTAAGAGATTTCAAACTTAAAATATTAGAAGGGAGTAAACCCCTAAACCTCAAGTCTTAACCACAAGGCCAACCCCTTGATGTTGGCTCAACAATGGTAATTCTTGAATATCCTAACAAAACCCCAAATACATACTTAAGAAAATAATCTTTATGTGTCCTTGTCAAAAAAAATACTCAAGAAAATAATCCCTAAAAGTCTACAACTACACAACGAATAAAAAATATACAAATCTGTGAAATCTGGTGAAGCATATATGGGATAACTTCAAGAAGGTTGAGAAGTCAAATCGGAAAGAGACAAAACCTTAAACAAAAATGGTGATTGAAAATTTGCAGTGGAAAAGTAGCGGTATCAGAAGCCGAATAAGGGTTTAGTTCGTTTACGGAAGGATAGTTTGGAAAACAAATTTTATTGGCTGACAAGCTTTTGATCACACAAGGTCAAGTGAGTCATTTTACATAGTAGAGCATTTAATGCTCGTGGCACTAGTGGCATTAGAGGCTTCCTGGTACATAGGAGTATGTTTTACTTCGATTTTAGTCCGCCCTCCGCTGTGGAGGGTAGGGTTGATCTCCCAAAAATTAGTTAAAATGTGTATACAATAGTCCAAACACCTTGAGATTAAATGAAGTTTGAAGAAAATGGCTTGTCTAATATTCTTATTGCATAGTGTTGTCATTTAAAAAAGTATCACACAAATTTTTGCGAGTTCCAATTAATTCAACTTGTAATTGTTAGCAAGACATGATGCAAAAAAATTGTTATGAACGGCTATGCATGCTAAATTGAACTATTTTTCACTTCGAACCCCGTTCTACTAAGATTGTTATTTTTTAAGTATTTATTTTTTGCTTTACGAAACAAGTCATTCTCTAACAATACATCATTTTTAATTCAAAAAATAAAAAGTACTTATTTTTGTTATCGGAACCGGGCTCATACCAAAAAAAGAAAAGATTCTCCAAACCACTCAACTCGGCTCAACCAATCTTTCTACTACTCTTATTAGTCTTGGGTTGGCTTTAGCTATTTTTGTACAATTGGGAGAGAGAGAGAGAGAGAGAGAGAGAGAGAGAGAGAGAGAGAGAACTTGCTTGAGCCAAAATTTGGCTTGGCTATGGATGCGGCTTAGGATTGGAGAAGGATTTTGCTGAGACTCAAACTATTGTTTTTGGGTACAGAAAATGACTTCGGCTTGAAGATGCTCTTAATATGCAATTCTTTGCTTTTTCATTTGATGTGCGTCCTTCGCCTTTTAGCTTCTCGTGCGTAGATCGTGAACCAGATCGTCGAGCAAGGGAGCCCAATGGTTGGATCCTCGTACTCCAACGCATGGGTTTCAGGGTTCAGTTGCCGCCTCATCTCCTTATCCTCTCTCCTAGGCAAGGCTAGGCTAGAGTAGGCATTCCCAGTGTATGAAGGAATTGTATTGCAGAATCTGAAGATACAACTGGTTTTAAGCCAAGCACAGGTTGAAGATTATCCTATTTTGATCAAGAACATTACGCGTTCTTTATCTTTCAACTCACCTGTCAATTGTCGTTATGCCGTGGAACTCCACATGCATGATGCATCACAAAAGCATCTATTCACAGCTTTTGATCTCCAGCTACGAGAAGACTACAGTCCAAATTGCTTCCGCGGGCCATTACAACGCAGCTGTCAACCCCATCTCAATAATTCAAGTCGGTTATTTTTTCGATCTGTGTATGTATCGTCCATGAGGAAAATCATACTGACCCGGTAATCATAACCTCATAATTTCATCAATTGCAACCGATTTTCTCAAGACGTGAAGAACATCTGCAGTAATTATAGGATCAATCTCCATTTGATACTGCTCTTTCAACCCAAAAGTTCACTTCCATAGAACAGTTAGTAAACTTCTCAAAACCATCAGAATCAACAATTCTAGCAACAAACAAAGAAAATCACTTCAGAAGAATGTGGACTCCTGTCGACATTAAATCTTTCATGAAGGTGGAGGGAAGCAGATAACATGCACAACTAGAAGTGTACGGAAACAGGAGTACATGAGTAATTCACTTTTTCTTCTGCTAAATAATATGCTGTTTATTTCAAGAAATGCAACAGTGATGCAGAAAAAAACAGATGTTAAACTGGACAACTGTAGTACAACTCCTCTCCAGCAAAATAATACTATATATTGTTCATTTCAGTTAGTACAACCAGAACACTATGTATATAATTCGTCTCTGACTTGCTTCTTCCGTACAAAAACAATACGAGTTTAGTACAAAAAATCGCGTACAGAAACTGGATACAAATTTCTCTTCAGCTAAATCCTATCAGGTTCTTTTTTTGTGAGTGATTTGGAAGTATTGTGCACTATGTTGCACATCAGCAAAGTTACTGTGTCAATTTATGACCTTTGAGTGCAATTCTACAAACAAAACACTATATACTAACAACATTACTGCACTTACCACACATGGCATAACCACTTGTAAAAAGCTCGAATCATGCACCATTGCCATTCACTTCCAGAGCTTCTTAGTCGCAGCACCGAGCCTTATGTTGGGTGTTTGTCTAACTAATGAATACTTCCGGTTAAGAGCTCTCATCACTCCTTTGACACGAATCTACCTATTCCAGCTTCTCTACCTCTTCGACCCTTCTTGTGTTTAAACCAAGGTTGAATAGCTGCCCAAAAAAGCCAAAATATTATGCCAACTAATCATTTCAAGTCAATTCTCCAACTTGCAAGACGCTGTAAATTGCACACTTTCAAGCTCCAACGGCATTTTTGGTCAATAAACTACAAGCATTTCCAGCTGTGAAAATACTATTGACAAACTGGATTTTGAATTTAGCTTGACTCATTGCCTTGATGGTCGGAGATTCTAGAACCTATAGATCAAACCATTCAAAGAGATAATGCCACTCAACTGACTTTTTCACCAAATAAGTGCAAAATACTAGCACATCCTATAAATCTTTTACCTTCCAAAACTTCAGAGCCCCATCTGTCGCTGTTTCTTTTAGAAATATCTTGTACAAGGCCAAGGTTAGAGTATGGTATGGCGGGATAGTTTTCTTGAATACTCTTTTGAGGAGTATCTCGCAGATGAGGCTCCATAGTCTTCTTTTCTTTTTTCCAAGTCCGGATATTCTTATCTGCACATCATTTTGCCAAGTTCTAAGTTTAGGGCATATACAAAGACTAGATAGACAAAGATTTGAGTGGATATTCTACAAGAGAGGAAATGAGACACACAAAAGTACTTTTACCAGAGTACGTTCTTTTTGCAAGAGCAACCAAATTCATAAGGCAAAGAGCTGCATTCACTTCATCTAAACCATGAACCCTCACTATGTGCACCTAGGGGGAGGCAGAAACAACAGGTACATAATCAGCCAACTAGCAGACAAAATCCCTGACGTTCATCACACAAATGGAGAAACAAAAAAAAACTGCAGTGATGCTTGCTAAAGTCTTCCAATTAAATAATTTCCACCTTTTATGCCGATTATACAATGTTCTAAACTCGCTAGGCACTAGTCGGGCGGAAAAGGGACTCCTAGCACCTAGGCAGCAACTAGTTGGCCACCTAGCGCCTAGGCGGGGACTTGTCAGCTGACATTTCTAAGCGAAGAATGATGGCATTCAATTCTCTGTCAAGTTAATATAACAATGTGCGTGGATGTTTTTTGGGCAATGCCCGGAAGAAATCTACAATGGACTAACTATAGTCATTAACTTACACATATCTTTGGATCTGTACCATCTCTCTTCACTTCTCAGTACTCGCTTAAAGTTCTGTAAGTTCAGCAGCACTAGTTTTCTTATTTTTTCTCAGCCACAACCTTTTCTGTTCCTCAACTTCCAATGCCAAGTTGCTAACTATTGTGGCAACTGTAGGCTTCAAAAAGTCGAGCTCCATTTTGGTTGGCAATTCCATTGACAAAATTCACACATTTATTTGTATCCCGGTTTTTTATCAAGTTGTAATTCTTTTTTACATTTTCTAGGTTTAGTAAGTCTGTATAAAATTAGAGTGGAAGGAATCTAATCTTTGTAATTCAGAATAAGAGAATCGTGTTGATGAAGACAGGTCAAACACAGGGAAGCAGATCGATTGCATTTAAAGAGATCGATCGGACTGAACCTAATCTATTGGGTCTTGGCCAGACATAGGTCAGACCCCTGTGGAAAAATGGCCTCATGAAGCATAGAGAAATTGACCAATCCAATTTTGCACATTTCTGGACATATAAATACACGTGTTCTCTTCATTTCCAGGATTCTGAGCACTGCAAAGACCAGATCTAATATCGTTAAGATCACACAGAAAAGAAACCCTAGAGTGGTTTAGAGTGAATCATGGAGCATATACAAGATCTATGGACCTGTGATCATTCAACACAATTGCAATACGTTTTTCATCTTCAAATCAGTCAACTTGAGTTTCTTCCGATGGATTTTTGGAAGAGTATTAGACGGCTTGAGGATTCATGGCTGAGGCGGTCAAACACAAGGTGTGGTGAATGAGAATTCGACAATCGATCTCGAGTCAATTGTGAGGAGTCTCAATTGTGTAGTAAGGTCGTTTGTAATCACACAATGATTTTTATAGTGTTTGATTCCTTCTGTGGTTTTCACCCATTTAGGGGTTTTCCATGTATATCGCGTGTTCATTGTATCTCTTCAATTCCTATCTTATACTTGCTGATTGATTCAGTAGCATCATAGGAATTTCAGTAACCAATTTACTTCACAAAGCAAATCCTTGACAAGATATAGAACAGCTTTCAGAATGCCTTTCCCTCCTTGAAAATTACAAGGCTAAATAACTGAACACAAGCATCATAAGAACTTCAACAAAAAGTTAAAACCATTACCTTAAAGGTACAAGGTTTGATCAAATAGAAAACCAAACGATCTCCTTTAACTAGTCTCTGAGCTAGGGAGAAGCCCCTCCATCCGCCGCTTAACCCATGCCTATCCACTAAGTAATTTGCTTCATACTCTTTCCCCCATTCATCCACCAAAATTACTGTGGTATCTTGCATTGGCAAATGCAAATTGCAGAATTTTTTAGGAAAAATCTGCAGCAGGAGAAGTTAGCACGAAAAATTCTGCTTGGCACACCATATAAGGTTGAGCTCTGAAATAAAAAAGCGCTTACCAGCCAAAATCCATGAGTGACGTTTGAAGGAAGCATACACTTAACAAAGCCTGGGAATCCATCTGCTATATTTGCCAGGACCTCTTCTGTGCGCTCCATAACGGAAAACTTAGCTTCATCATTATCATACAAGTCTTCAATCCTTGTCCTCTTCTTTTTACAGCTTTAAGTAGATCACAGAGGCAAAGCAGCGTTGTCACAAGATACGCCAAAAAACTATGGTTTTTGGATGTTGTCCACATATAAAAAGGACGAAGAACTGAACAGACATTCAAACAATATTACTAACCTTCCATATTTTCCACCATCATCCGACGTTACCTGCTCATGAATGCAAAACATTTTCAATAAGTGCGCTAGTCTAAAACAATTCCCTGTTATTTGTTGACCCCGCAAAATTTAAAAATCAGTGTGCCGAATAGTCTTTGTGGTTAATTGTATGAGAAACGAGTGACCGGAGAGAGAGAGAGAGAGAGAGAGAGAGAGAGAGAGAGAGAGAATGAATGACTCTCTATTCATCTATCATTACTCGCTGCTGAACGAACTCATAATGTACGACCACATGGATTAATCATCTTTGAACCACTTCTAACTAACTTTGTGTATGCGCGTATGTAAAGGTGTGCAAAGAAATATATTTTTCTGCCCGTGCATATCCATGTTGCAGTCCCATGTGCCTCCGCCGTTCTTTTGTTTTTCTTTTTATGCACAAACCTGTGACTTAAAGTTTATAGCTTCCTGGTTTCAAGATGTAACCCTTTTCATCAATCTTCTCATCCAAAGATTGCACCCTCTTCTCTTTTAATCGAGGGTTCCTAATTCAACAACTATCAGAAGTAACCAAACCTTATGCTTGGCAATCTATTTCTGTACCACTCAATGCATCTGAAGACAACCTTAGCGATGACTGTGATTCAATAGAAACCCTCATAATCAACTTAAGAGAAGATAGCACAACCAATATGTCCTTTGCATGGGCAGAGGTAGTAAGAGCAAAAATAAATAAAAAATCATAATCCCTAGGCCCTCTGAAAAAAGAAGAAACAATGGTATTCTTTACAATTTTGTCACACACTCCGGAAAATGTATAACATTGTATCCATAAAAAATATATGACCAAGTTTACTTTTAGTATAACAAGTGTTGAAGAGTTCTGTCTCTGCAGAGTCTGCACATAGTGACTCGCTGTTGCATTATGACACGACGTGTTATTCATACAAGATGCCAATAATTTCTCAAGAGTTAATCCAGCAATTCGTAAAAACGCTCCATAAAAACTAGAAGAATCAGACTTAATTTTAACATCGCAAATCGAAACATCTTCTTTCCTAAATGACCCCCGAGTCCAAATCCTAGCTCCGCCACTAGTCCTTTAATAAGATCTGACCGCTAAATAAACTAGATTCGCAGGAATTAAATAACGAACGCAACGAGATGTACGAGCGAAACCGATTGGTAGCTTCAAGCACGGGTTCCAGCGTACGCTAAGTGCAATTAGGGTTTAAATAGGTTTCCATCAATTTCCATATCACCTTGTAACCACAACCAAATCAATAACAAGAAGAAAGAAAACCTACTATCTGTTCCAACATATCCTAAATCAAGAACTGTAAACATAGTTATTCTATAGAAATCAAAGACTTAGTGTAATCAAAATCAAGAAGACGAAGAAGGAGTTCTCACTTTCTTGGCATTAGACTTGAGATTCGAACGCTTTCTTTTTCGAACCACTTTTCCCTTGGTCGGTGACCTCTGCTTAATCAGCCCCAACACAAAACACAAAACAAAAATCCCAAATGATCAGAGGAAAAAAAATAAAACATTGGCTAAACAAGAAGAAACCCATTATTTATATGTAGAATTCAACAGAGAAAGACAGACCATGGGAAGTGAATCCATCTGGGTCTCCAACTTCAGCTGCTCGGATTCCATCCCACTAATCTCCGCCTTTTACGGGTTACGTCGCATGTATAGATTTGTGTGTCAAAATTTGTAGAGAGAGAGAGAGAGAGAGCAAAGAGTTGGAAGGAAGAAGCAGCCAACCCGGCTGCAGCTAGAGTTGAGCTGAGAGACAGCCGAATCTGGGGCAGACGGAAAGTGGTTGACAAGTTGTACAAATAAAGTTGTCTGTTTGCTTTATTTTGTGCTTAGGGACCGTTTGGATAACACTTATCTAATCGCATATTTAGTCTTCTTCCCACTTGGGGTCATTTGTGCTGAACGTTGCGTGTAAAATGCATTCACATCGCAATAAAAGAGACGCAAACACAGATTATCATCACCCCTATGAGGGGCAGGGCTATTATTATTCATGATTGCAGGAGCCTCAGATGGTCATTTCGTCCGATCCACCCCTATTTATTCAAATCCGATCCCCACCACAACCAACGGATCCATAATTTGGATATCTCTTTAGAGATTGAGTAGGATGTGAAATTTTTTCGGAGATCGAGTAGAAGGTGGGGACAAACATACCTCTGCCTTGTTCCTAATTTTCCGAAACATATGGTTACCCTTTATATTATTTTTTTTTTCTAGGGTTACTTTTCATTCTCACTCTCACTTTTCACTTTTTCGGCGCCGCACAAATATTTTGTGCTGCTTGTATTGTAAGTAAAATTCAATTTATTTTACTTCAATTTCAGTTAGGCTCCATTCCGGAACCAAAAAAAAGCCCTTATTTTTACGAAGACAATTTCAAGTTCAAAAATTATAAGTTTATTGAAATCTAAAAATATGCAATATGAATTTTGTTTAGAAGATCTCGATGCGATCTTTTATACGATGCAAAAAAAATTCAAAAATTATTTTTTATTTACTTTATTTTTTGAGTTTGAAAATGTGAAATAAATGTTTATTTTTTAAGAAAATTTATGGAACGGGGCCTTATAATTGGTTTTGTTTGGTTAAGAGTTTAGTTTAGTTTAGTTTTGATAGTGGGTGGAGAGAGAAATAGAGTAATAGTTGAAAATATGGGTAATGATTGGAGAGAGATAGAGAGAGATGAAAAAGTAATAATTGAAGAAATAGGGTAATGATTAGAAAAAGAATTGGGGTAATAATTAAAAACTAAAACTAAAATTGAAATGTTAACCGAACAAAGCCATGTCCTTAAAATTCTGCATCATATTTTGAATCTTTTATTCATTAAAATTTCTTTTTTGATTTTAGTTGTTTAGCAAATCTATTTTTTTTAGTAAAAACTTTGGATCCCCGAATCCAATCAGAATGGAAAACGGAGATGGAGGGAAAAAACAAATTCCCATTGGGGATTGGGACAGGGAAGGGGTTCGGGGATTGGGGACGAAGATGGTACTCTCCGAATTCGATCCGTTCCCATGGCGAACCCTAGCCTCACATAACAAATACATGGGTGGATAGGTTGGCAAATGATGCTTCAAAAACTTGAAGGGAAAAGAGCTCTAAAGAAAAACAACGAAGTCTAAAGCTACTAAATATTCGGAACCCTAAAAACGAAATTTAGAGGGGTATTTATACAAAACCCCCAAAATCTGGAATTAAAACGTTAAAAACTATTTTTTGTCTGCTGTTGCCACCAGTATCGATACCGCTCTGTATCGATACAATCCGTATTGATACAGCTGGGAGTTGTATTGATACCACCTCTGTTAGTGGACCTTTCGAGCTTTGCATGCACTTTTGTTGCCCGATGGTACCAACGACGTCACCCGACGCCTCACGCCTCTACTTCCCACGGCGACGTTCAATCTGGCCTCAAGGCCTTGCAATGGAACCTTGGCGCAAAATTCGCCTTATTTCCTGCAAAACTAACAAAAACAAGACAAAGCACGACATCAAATGAAAAATGAGACAAAACGCGCCTCTAATGAGCTAATTTGCCCTACTTAGGCGCTCATATCTATGATATCGCGTGTCTATCATTGGATATTTTGATGTCTTTACCTCTATTAAAAATTTTGACCACTAGTTTTGGTGAAAAACCGATCCGAACCAATAACTATGGTTTTTGCTATGGGTTCAAATAAAATAAAAACCGACGATTTTGGTTTTTGATTTATGTTCCGGTTTTGGTTTTGATTTTGCCAATAACCAAACCAAGCTGTACCGTTGCCATCCCTAGACTGGTGAGAACCGTATAATTCTTACAATAAAATGTTCAAAGTACATATTTAGGTTGAAAACTCGTACTAATAATTTTTAAAAACTGACGTCTTACATGGGAATTCGAAAGTCAATAAGACCATTGCTATCACAAATTGAGAGAAGGAAATTTCATCAAATGGTGAAAAGTGGGGTACTTGAAAAAGAATGAGATAAAGACAGCAAACTACTCCTGGGATTTTCTCTCGTCCCGGCTTAAATGATCTGTCTTTTATCGAACGGGAGATAGAATTAATCGAGGTACGTATAAGTTGGCCCGATCCCCAAAACCCCTTACTGTCAGGGAAAAACAAATTACTCCCCTGATTCATCAGGAGAAATGAAACAAATTGTGATAACATCTCTTCCTAGCATCTTTATTTGAAAAAAAAAATAAAGAAATTCAACAAATCAACTATAAACCTCTGAATTTCTTCAGTCAATCCTTAAATATTAAGAGTCATAATTGAATCAAAATTTTTGTTGTCCATTTGTGATACGGAGTGTTCTGGCTAAATAATTGAGCCAGATTATTTTTGTCCTTATTCATTTTTTTTTTTTTTGCATTTATTAGTTTTGCATTTGCTTTTGGGGATTATAGGTTTGTATTGACGAGATGAACCTAGAAAGTATAGATTTGTGAATCAAACTTATATTTTATATGCTTGTTTTGGATTATTTTGTCTTTAGTGAACTTTTTAAAGATTTTGATCATAATTTTTATTTTTTAAATTTCTCTCATCGAGACGAACTAATAATTCACACAAAATTAATGCAAAACTAACAAATGCGAAAAAAATTAGAGTAAGGACAAAAAAAAAAATCTTGCTCAATTATTTAGCCAAAACACTCGAAAGGGTAGTTATGCTAATGGGTGGTTACAGTTTGAAGATTATGTCAAAAAAATGCTAATGGGTGGTTACAGTTTGAAGATTATGTCAAAAAAAAAAAAAGTTTAAAGAAAGGAAGAGAGTGCTGTGAAATTTAACTGGACAGTAACGTTTGGTGATGAATATGGCAGAAAAGTGGAGCTAGAGAAAGATTCAAACGCGTAGAAGGAATTTCCGTTTGACCCAAAAAAAAAAAAAAAAAAACCACGTAGAAGGTTTCTTTTTCTTTTTTTAAAAACAAAATAGTTATAAAAGAAACGGTAGTTATTTATGTTTCTTGGACTTTTAATAAGTCCTCCCTGTTCTACTGATTCTTGGAAAAACAAAATTGTTTACCCTATATTTCACAGTTATTTTTCTTTTCCTTTCTTTTTTTATAGAAAAAATCAGACTTGTACAGAAATTATGGACGTTTCACGTGCATTGGACGGTTTTGAACGCAATTGTCTCCCAATCTATGCACTTATTATTGTTCAGTGTATAATATTGAAGATCGAGCTAGCGCTTCATATATATGACACCGCAAAGTGTTGCTCACAGAATTTTCTGAATATGTGATTTCCTGCATGCATTTGCAAGTGTTAGGTATGACATGAAATGGAGTCCAACAAACGATGTATAACCTGATTCTAGCAAAAAAAAGTTTTCATATTTTCAATGGCGAAATGATTTTTTCTGAACCCAACTATTAGAGCTTAGCACATGTTCTTCATGTGTAAAGGCTTGGTCTTGGATTTGCTCCAACTTAACAAGTCTCCTTCCTTGACTTTGTGAAGATCAACTTGAGGGATGTCTGAGCAAATTGTCCTAGTGTGATTGTGAATAGCAACCCCTCCCATTGCCCTAGCCCCCAGGGTAGTGGTAAGCTCCAAGAGTGGCAATCTAGTGAGAGTGATAGCGATTTGGAGTTTGGCTTCTTCTTGTATTGGCGTTTGGTGAGCAAAACCTTTACAATTATCCTTCGCATATTGAAAACCTCTGGCAGTAGAGTAGGCAATTGGCGAACCACGTAATATCTGTGCGTTTATTTTCTAGGCATAACACTTATAACTAGTACTACATTGAACAATCTTACCATGCCAAGCACTATTGTCACCATCGCCTGAAGACCACATCACACAACCACCGGGCATGCTGAACGACTACATCGCACAACCACCTCCATTCACCGTCGCCACAACACCCTGCCACTGCTACCAGCCTACCACCCCCATAAGCACTTACTAGAGCCATGGTTTTCAACATCACAATCAAACAAGCGAACAAATTTTTAGCATATCACATTTTTCCTTATATCAGCTAGTGCAACTTGGATTCCCCTTACATATATGTCTGTCTTCCTTCCTTTCAATATCTCCAAAAGCTATGGTACAAAAACCAAGAGCAGCCAAATAGCATCGAGTTACAGGTTGTTTTCTCTAGATTGTGTACAAAATGGTTGATGACTCAGTGTAACTCTACAAAAAGTTGCATCACTGTCACAATGAGCAATTCTACCAACACAAAAATCGTTCTTAGAACCGACCGAGAAGTGAATGGATAAATTAAATTTCACAAGATCTGATTGGTAGGAACCAGAAAATCTTATCTATCCCATTTCGTGACGGGTTTCTGTGTTAGTAAAATAAGTCGTGTCACGAACTGTGAAAGGCTTTTCACCATGGAGCCTTAGCTTCCTTCTGGAACAAAGATTCCATTGTATTGTTGTTTCCCTTCAGCCCCTCAATCTCCTCATCTAGGATTTTCATCACCTTTTTCACATCCAAGAGCTTCACCTCAAGAGTCTTCATCTCCTCTTCCGCTCGAACTCTTTCAACGCTTTTCAACTCCAAAATCTTTTCCGAGTCAACCACAAGGCTGAAAAGCCGGTCTAGGCGAGCAAGTAAGAATCCAACATTCATTCCCAACTTCTCAAAGGCTTTCAGAGTGTTTTCCCATATGGTCCAATTATTGTGAGATGTAGTCAGCTTAGAAGCCCTAATGGCATCCGCAATGTTAACAGTTTCAGATATGATCCCAGAAACTAGTTTAAAGTTTAGCCCCTCGAGAAGATGATCATGAAGGAACGCATTTTGACTGCAACAAAGCTCGTAGTACTTGATCCGAAGATGTGGGGGTATTTCTGAGTCTATAACTAAACCATCCACGAGAATAGTGAAATTCTCAATGCTCTTTATGTCTTTGAAATCAACCGAAGCCTCTGAAAATCTGATTCCTTCCAACAGCTCAGAGCCAAAATCTTCACTGTCATTTCCAGATTGTTCTGGTAGATTCTCAATTTCACTGCTTAAAGTCAGCAGTTTATTCTCCTGAGCATCACGTTGATGAATGTCTGGCGAAAGTGGATCCAAGACAACCACATCCTTTTCATAGATTTCAATATCTGTTTCTGTTTGATGTTTAGCAAACAGATAAAAGATAAATGAGCGCGAATTTGGGGCTGGGGCTAGTAACAGATGATAAAGTCATGAAATAGATTAGTTAACGAACTTACCAATATCCATTGGTTTTACAGAGGCATCCAAAGTTAAAAGGCCAATGGCACCATCTACATCACTGAATCCATTTGCTCTTACGATGTATACCTGTAAACGATGGAAGGCCCGTAACAGTCGAACTAGATATATTCATGCTATGAGGAACAGAACATCTTATGTCATGGCAATCAAGTACTTATTCAGTAGTCCCAACCCAACAACAATTTTGATATAAATAATGCATTTTCCTCGTATTCTTGTCCAACTACTAGTTCTTGAATCTAGGATTTAACGGGACGGGAAAAAACAATGGTTACTTAGATGAGCATAAAAGGAGCGACGTTACCTTGAATTTGCAAGGTTGAACCAGTTGGAAAACTAAAACATCCCCCTCTAGCAATCTATGCGCGATGGAAAACCCTCTCCATCCACCGCTTAGCCCGTTCTTGTCTATGAGATACTTTGTCGCGTACTCTTTATCGCTTTCACCAAGCAAAGTGACAGTGTCATCATTTTTTGGCAAATGCGAATTGGAGAACCATTTAGGAAAACTCTGTCACCAAACACAAGTTAGTACAAAATGCCATTTAGTAGTTGATGTTTTGACTATTTCTGAAGTTAAGAAAGATTTGATTTTGGATTTACCAGCCAAAATCCCCCAGTAACGTGCGATGGGAGCATAAGCTTCACAAAGCTTGGGAATTCGGGCGCTAGTTTTGCTTGAACCTCTAGAGCTCGATCCATAGCCGAAGATTTGGTTTGGAGGCAATCATGACTGATCAGAGCTCCCTTTGATTCACTGCTTATTGGAATAACACAAGGCATTGTGGTTATGTGGAATAACACAAGGCATTGTGTTCATGTGCGTAAGTCCATCTTGTTCCGAAATAGCAGTAATTCATTCACATAGTGTGTACTAACCTTGTTGACTTCTTTGGTTTATCTGGAATCACCTGTTCAAAGAATTCACAAGGAAATTCCATAACTTGATTGTTCAAACCTTAAACCCGTCAAATAAAAATGTAAATTCCATAATCGATAATTACAACAAGTGTGTTTTTTGGCTGTTTACTACATACCAATTTCCGTGTACCCATGTCTCAGTGTGTTTTTGGGTGTTGGACCACGTGAGAATTTCAAAGAATACAAAAAATTCTAACTTAATCTAATGATCGAATATGTACTGGAACAAAGAATAGAAATTTGGGTACAGCGGATTTTAAACTCCAAAAGCTAGTGTTTGGACCATGAATTTTTCAAAGGGTTTACCAAGTGAGAGAAAAATCATGGGGAAAACCGAAGAAATAAATGTAGTAGTATGATTTTCCTCACCTTCATATCTTTCCATGACCCAAGCATAGTCTCAGTAAGTTAGATAAAGAACATACAAATGAAAAGTGTGATAATATACGTCATACTTCTCTGGAAACAATTAAAACAGAAAATCAATAAATGAACTGCTACCATTAAATTAAGACCATGTTCCGTTAAGGTTCTTATTTTTAAAGTATTTATTTCCCGTTTTGCGAGACAGATCATTCTTTCACAATACATTACCTTTAGGTACTAATTTCCCTTAACAGAACGGGGCAGTAGCAAGATGCCCAAAACAAGGATATCAAACTTGTATTGCTTGTGATTGGCCTTATAAGCCAAGTGGTACTCAGTTGCCCAAAACTTTCACTCTATCACTTTCGTTTTCTTTAATACCAAAAAAAAAGGAAGGGGGGGGGGGGG
>BPLS01000393.1:0-31955 GCA_019656275.1 Rhododendron kiyosumense | reverse complement strand
AGAGAGAGAGAGAGAGAGAGAGAGAGAGAGAGAGAGAGAGAGAGAGACCGTGGAGGAAGTTTGAACGGGGCTTGGTTTAGTTTTAGTAAACTGGGATATAGCCATTGTTTCCTTTCTTCTTCTTCTTCCCAGAGAGAAGGCTCTGTTTGCTGAGAAGAGAGAAAGAGAGAGAAGCCGACCGTTGGGTTTAAAAAACTAGCAGTGGAGTAGTGGAAGAGTGCGGATAAAAAAAAAACAAAAAAAGAATAGTGGAAGAGTACTAGGCATTATTATGGGGTTTAAACTTAAAAAGTGACTGAGATGGAATTGTCAGAGCACTATCATCTCGGAGAAGGAAACGCCGAATTCGAGCCAAAAATTTGAAATCCTCCTCAAACATAGTACTAGTACTTTTTAGTAGTAGACTATACGTTTCATTTTAGTCTTTTCATTCTCTGTTTCCAATCTGCGAGGTGTCTCTGCCCCTTCCATTTGCGTGTGTAAAGTGGAAACATGCAAATACTAGGCTCCGCCGCTCCGGTCCGTTCCGGTTTTGGATCATTTGTGGGTTCGAAAAAAGCTCCCAACAATAATCGGAGCCGTTTCACATATTTGAATTTCTCTAAGAACATTAATCTTGTCTAAAATCATGTTGATAAGATACTATTTTATATGATTTCGAAATGCATTAAGCTCGCATAATTGTTTTACATGGGTTGTAATCAAATGGTACTACTATTAGATCAATGTGATTTTCGAGACGAGCTTTAAAAAATGAACGGCTCACAAATTACCCAAATTGGACCAGGACCATATGAGACTGGATGGGATCTGCTCCTCCATTCTAGAATACTTGTTTGGTTCATTTATCATCCACAGGAGTTTGTAGCATATAATTTAGATAGAGAAACAAAAATGCTACGCGACTCAAAAATGTTACGCACACAACCGCTGTATTGGTTGTGCGCATAATTCTGGCCGTCTAGATGCTACAAAATTACAAGAACACCTCCTAAAGTGTTTTTTTTTTTTGAAAGGTGAATTATTTTTATGGGAAAGTACGAATACCTCCCTGAGATTTGGCTCTTTGGCAAATGACCCCCCTGTGTTTTATTAATGACCAGTTTGTCTCTCTATGATTTTGGAGTAAAGTGCAACTTCTAACTCCGTTAATGGCATAAGTAAATGACCATACTACCCTTTTCTTAAATGAAAGGTCGTTACTCTACTTAGCATCTGCTAAGAGCATCTTCAACGAGAGATGTCAAAATTGAGGTGGACAATCAAACGGTTAGTTTTGGCATTAAGTCACCACCCAACCAATTTTGGCATTAAGTCACCACCCAACCATGAAGGCATCATGCCATAAGTGACATGGCTTTGAACAGAGGTGACGTGGCTTTAAAGGAAAGTCTTAACATGTCAACTTTGACCTCAACCTTCTAGACTGGCAATTTTCAAAAATTGACTATAATGCCTTGTTTGATTTGCTTTTCAAAAAGAATTTTTCAAAAAATTCCCCCTAAATTCCACCTAGATTTCTCCTACTTCCAACATTTCTCTATCTATCTCTCTTCACTTATTACCCTTACTATTTTTCAAAATTTTTTTCAAAACACAAACCAAACAAAGCATTAAAATAATTTGACATAATTAAAGATGTCAAATTTCCACATAAGTCTTCAAAATAATGTAATATCTCCACTTTTGACCTCTCTTGTTGGAGATACTCTACCAGCCTCCTATTTTCTTCACATACACACACAGTACGTATACTCGGAATAACTCGCGGGAGTAAAGGAAACAAAACCTCGGCGGAATAAAGAAACCAACACCGAACAAAGTGGAATTGTTTTTTTTTTTATCGAACAAACAAAGTGAAGTTGGAAACCCACAAATTTGATCCTTGTTCACGATCAGCCCCACAAATCCCACAAATCTGATTCCTCCTTGTTGACTCTCTGGGATTATAATGGGGCCCATTTTGCTCAAAACAGTCATAACATGGAACACAAAGGATCCAATTGAGATCACTACCAGTATCAAGAATCAAAGAGTAATGTCTAGGAGGTGTACCCACAAGCACATCCATGAAGTACTCTCCTGATCCAAGACTCACCCCCGACTCGAGCGTTGCCGTCAGCTGTTCGCCGGCAGAAAATCCATATGGGGAATGCTGCGGGGAAGAAATCACCGGCTTGAATTCTTGCTTCCCAGATTCATATTTCCCCAAGTCTTCCATCTCTTTCTTCTTCTTCTTCATTTGGATCATCTTCTTCTGCTGGGATTTTTTAGTGGGTTTGCGCAGGCGAGGAGAGAGAGAGAGAGAGAGGGGAAATGGACAGTGGTTTTCTAGATATATTCTGGACGGCATAGTGGGTTTCGTTGTTTGGAAGGATAGTGTCGGGGAAAGATGATGGAAAAAGGTAGTGTGGTCATCTTACACCAAAAATCTATCATTATTTGAATTTCGTTTTTTCATCTCACTATCAAAATAGGCATTTGTTTTACGCCTTCCGTTACTTTGAAAGGAAAATGTAACGGTAGCACTTTAGGCTCTATTTGAAACTTAGGGAAAGGAAAGGAAAATAAAAAAAATTTCCCCCCTATTGTTTGGTTGGAGAGAAAATGAGAAGAAAATAACAATTTTCAATTTTGTGAATAGTATATTTTCCTTTCTATTTTCCTCCCATTTTTCTCCCACTTTTTTTTCTTTTCTTTTCCTTTCCTTTCCTTTCTTCAAGTTCCAAACAGAGCCTTAGTCTGAAATCGGTGGTGAATTGATCATTAGTAAAATAAACTAAGGTTATTTGCCAAAGGGTTAAATCATAGGGAGGTAATTCGTATTTTGCCCTATTTTTATTAATATCTGAAATTGGTACAAAGATTAATAGGATAAGGAGTTATGACATTATATCTCTAATCCGAGACTTATACAAGAGCTACAAACCTAAGGATAATCTTATGTCTATGTCCATTCGAGACCCAAACCCTATTTTGGTAAGAAATCAAAAATAGAAAATTTCTGGTAGTGTTTGGTTGGGAGTTTAGTTTAGTTTAGTTTTGGCAGTGGGTGGAGAGAGAAATAGAATAATGATTGAAAATATGGATAATGATTGGAAAAAGATAGAGAGAGATGAGAAAATAATAATTGAAAAAATAGGGTAATGATTGGAGAGAGAAGTAGGGTAATGATTGAAAACAAAACTAAAACTAAAATTATAACCGAACAAAGCTAGTATCAGTTCTCATTTTTAGGTTTGGTTTAATCCCAATCCTGAATATTATTCTCAAACCTGTGTAGGCTTGGATACGTTATCTCATGACTTTTTTGCCCTATTCAGTACTCCGTCTATTCATCTCTCCGTCATCAACAAATCTCCTCTCTCTCTCTCTCTCTCATCTAAATCTCACTACGGCACCAGGTTCCCGTTAAAGAAGAGATCGTCCAACGGGACATCGGGAGTTGAACTGTTCTTCTTCTCTCTCATTCTGATGAAGTTGAACAAATCATCTGGCGACGTAGACTTGCACACAGTTGAAAACGCAAGGCCACAATCATAGGGGACGATCAAAAAATTGCCATCGCCGGCGGTGGGTGTATGCGAGTGAAATCAAGTGTCGATGACTGCGAGAGATCAATCTGTATTGGAGAAGAACTTGCTGCACTAAGCTGTGGACTTCGCTGTAGTGGACAGCGCCGCTGGCGTGACGATGTTAGGCGCCAGAGACGGGGGACTTGAAGGGGGAGTTTGTGGCGGGGAAGAGAAGGAGTTGTTGAAGATTGCTATGCGAACTGTGTATGCGAAGGAGTTCTTTGTGCAATCTATCGATGTTGTTTCTGTATGCGGGAAGTCTCAACGTACCACAAATCTTCCACGAACCGACTCTCGCTGCCGAAATCGACGCCGATCTTGGACTTGAGTCAGGACTATTTTAAGGAGTAAGGCGTTACCCTTTTTTAAGTTGGGAATAATATTTTAAGGAGTAAGGCATTTCCTTTACTCATGCCGATCTTGGACTTGAGTCAGATTGGGTAAAAATCAGAGGTTTATTGTCTTCTAATTTGTTAACATCCAGGTGAGTAAGGCATCTCTCTGTATATAGATGTACGCATGTGTGCAATTTGAAGTGGAATTGAGAGTTAGTACAACTTAAAAAAAGGAAATGTTGGGATAGAGGTGGAATTAGTGTATGTTTTGGCTATGCGAATTGTGAATTTTAGTGTGTGTTGCGGCTATATGAAGTGTGTATTGGGCATATGTGAATTGTGTGTTCTTATAGTCTAATTCACGTAATCTCTCTGACTATGAGAATTATGTATTTTTTATAAAAACTGTGTGTATATCAACATGCATTTATGAACTATATGTAGAGTATTACTTTACATTTACCATTACAAGTTAAATTATAAATCAAATATTTATAACTAGGGTAAATTGAGTAGGAGGACATAGTATAGGGGTTTATGCCACAATTAGTCCATTTACTTTTTTCCTTGAAGTCTTCAGGACAATTGGCACTCAATCTTTCAAAAATACCCTCAGACGTATCTGTTCATTTTTTGTGTATCTGTTGAAATTTTAATTTTCTTTTTATTTTAACCGTTGACTAACGTTGACCGGCGTCAACTGGTGTATCTGTTCATTTTTGTTGTATCTGTTGATTTTTTATTTTTACCTCTATCACCCAATCACCACTTCTACCACCACCACCACGACGCCACCACCACCGTCACCATGCCGCCACAACCTTCGCTTCCACTACCACTCCATTACCACCATGCCACCACTTGCACTACCACCACCATGCCACCAAACCCTCCATTTCCATCACCACCTTTACCACCACGTCGCCACCACCTCCACCACTTCCACCACCACCACCGCCACCATGCCACCACAATCTCCACTTCCACCACCACTTCTACCACAACTCCATCACCACCATGCCACCACATCCACCTCCACCACCACCACTCAACCACCATTTTCACCACCATGCCACCACAACCTCCACTTTTACCACCACATCTACCACCACTCCATCACCAATATGCCACCACCTCCACCACTTCCACCACCACCATTACGACGCCACCACCACCATGCCACCACAACCTCCACTTCCACCACCACCATGCCACCACTCCATCACCACCACGCCACCACCACTTTCACCACTCAACCACCACTTCCACCACCACGCCGCCGTCGCCACCACCACAATGCCGCCACAACCTCCACTTCCACTTCCATCACCACCTTTGCCGACACTCCATCACCACCACCACTACCACCACCATGCCATCACCACGTCACCACTGCATCACCACCACTACGACGCCACCACCACCACTACAACCTCCACTTCCACCACCACCACGCCACCGTCACCACTCTATCACCACCACGCCACCACCTCCGCCACCACCTCCACCACCACCTTCACCACTCCTCCACCACCACCACAACCTCCACTTCCACCACCACCTCTACCACCACTCCTCCACCACCACCATCACCACTTCCACCACACCCCCCCTCCTCTCAGCACCTCAATAACCATTCACCACCACCACCACTCCAGTTCCCCAATCATGTCTACCACCACCCCACCACCACCACCGCTCCACCGTTACCGCAGCCACCACCACCCCAAAACAAAACAGATACAGATATATCAGATACAGATACACCAAAACAGATACAATAGATATACCACAACAGATACAGCAACACAAAACAAATATATATATATATATATATATCAACAGCAAATGTACCTAAACAAATACAAATATACCAATAATATCTGCTGGGATTTGTTCCAGTTTCTCTCTTGCAAAATTGGAGAGAGAAACATATTTTTCGTTTATTTTGGATGGATCGGTTGACGGTACGTATGAGTTTAATTGATGAGTGTTTTTAATACGTCAAGTGTTTATATGATATTTCGTTAGGGTCAGATGTTTATGTCTACTACCAGTACGACAATGTCTACCACCACCACTCCACAACCATCGCCACTGTCACAACAAAGTCTTTTTTTTTTCTTAAAACAAAACTGATACAGATATACTTAATACAGATATACCAAAACAAATATAATAGATATACCGCAACAAATACACAAACACACGGATAAAAAAAGCAGATACACCAACACAAAACAGATACAGTTGTATCAATAGCAGATGTACCAAAATAGAAATAAATATACCAAAATACATACACCAACATAACACAAAACATATACAGATACAGATACGCCAAAACAAATACAGATATATCAACATCAGATATACCAAAATAGATCCACAACCTCCACCACTACAACCTCCACTTAAAAATACAAATATATCAACAACAGATACACCAAAAATGAACAGATATACTGGTCAATGTCAACGCCGGTCAACAGTTAAAAAAATAAAAAAAATCAATAGATACACAAAAAATGAACAGATACACTGGTCAACGCCGGTCAATGGTCAAAAAAAAAAATCAACAGATATACCAAAAGTGAACAGATACACCAGTCAACGTCGGTTAACGCCGGTCAACGGTCAAAATAAAAAAATATATAAAAAAAAGATATTTTTGTGTTAGCCAAACAAGACCATTGTCTCATTAAAGTCAATTTAAATGAAAAGACATTTTTTTGTGTTAGCCAAACAAGACCCTTGTCTCATTAAAGGCAATTTGGTCTTTTCGTGGACCTTAAACTTCAAAATATTTTCATTAATGGATTTTACACATCACTAAAATTTAAGCTGGACTAAATCTGCTTTGAGACCTCTTTTTTTGGACTTTAGACCAATTTGTTACTCCCTCCGTCCCAAATTGATTGTCCGGTCCGCAAAACGGAGTGTTAAAAATAATACAATTTTTGCAAGAAAAAATCAAAAGTTTTTCAACAACTTACTAGATATCAATGCGAATTTTTAATTTGTGAAAAAAATTTGAATTTTTTCTTGAAAAAATTGCATTATTTTTAACGCTCCGTTTTGCGGACGGGACAATCAATTTGGGACGGAGGGAGTATTATAACTATAGTTGATTTTGATTTTTTTTTGTTTTTTTTTTCAATTTTTGTTCGTGTGTGTATTTTCTATGAGAACCATAGATTTAAATATCGGCCGGTACGAACCGTACCGGCCGGTTCGTACCGGGATTTGGGGGGACCGATTCGGATACGGGCCGATATAACGTGGGGACTCCGAATCACAGGCGAACCGGCCGGGAACCGGTACGTATTGGCCCGTAACGGAATTTGGGGACCGGTTCAGCCGGTTCATTTCGGGAAGTGGAAAAAAAAAATTACAGGAAGGGGGGAAAAAAATTTCCGGGAAAGGGAAAAAAAAATATTTACAAGAACAACTAAATTTTAGCAAAACATGGGCTGAACCGTATGCGTGCGCGAGGCTGAAATCTCGGATTTGCACCCCCCTGCGCGATTAACTCGTGACGCGCACCCGGTTAATTGGTTTCCGAATCATCAATTTTTCAAATTGCCGCCCATTTTCCTGAGCGCGCGAGACCTCTCCTTAAGTCCTCATCTACAAACCCACTCAAGTGCAAATTCATTTAAAGTGGATAGGAGTTTTGTAACTTGTCAATGTGGAATTAGAGGAAAAACACCATGTTTTACAATTATACACTAAAGTTCCAATATAAATTAGTTGTGGCTAGCGATTATCGGATATTTCACATGAAGAGAATGGACTATTACATGTCTTGAATTAATTAAAATGTGATAATTTAAGCCAATGTTGGAGGAAAAAGCCGCAAAAGTATATTTTTCAAGTTTTATACATGTTGCTAATGATTTTTAAAAATTCACGACCGCGACACCCGATTCCCGCGACATATCACCAATATCTCCCGTTACCGATATACCGCGACCGATACCGCGATTTAAAACTATGATGAGAACTGTGTATTTTTTTTTATGAGAACTGCCTATGAACATTGTATATTTTCTATAAAAAAAAAATTATGCATTTTTAATGAGAACTATGTATTTTAGTGTGTTGTGAGATTATTTGAACGGTGTATTTCGAATCAAAATACCATTGGCTATGTAAACTGCCAATTCTATAGTCAGTTCTATGAGAACTGTTGGCTATGTGAATTGAGAAATGAGAACTGCGTATTTTCTATGAGAACTGTATATATTGTCAATAAGAACTATCTATTAGAACCGTGTATTTTCTATGAAAACTATGTATTTTTTTATGAGAACTTTGTATTGTGTGGTAAGACTATGTGAATTGTGTATTTTTCAGTTCACATAGTCTGTTCATATAGTCCAGTTCTCAGGGCCAATTCTTATAAAACTAACTATGAAAACTGACAGTTCTCATAGAACTAATTATGAGAATTGGCAATTCACATAAACAATTATCATAAAACTGATTATGAGACTTGACAGTTAAAAATTCAATTCTAAATCAATTTATGTCCGAAATAATATGATAGCCAATTCACATAGCTAGTTCTTCTACTGACTATGAGACTTGACAGTTTTCATAGCTAGTTCACATAACCAATGGTGTTTTTGTCCAAAATAATATAATTCAGGAATTGATTCTAAAAATATAGTTCTCATATCCATAATTCAGGGGTATTTTTGTCCAAAATAATATGTTAACTCGGACTATGTAAACTAGCGGGGATATTTTTGTTCGAAATATTATGTTTACTGGCTATGAGAATTGATAGTTCTCATAACCAGTTTACATAGCCAAGAGTATTTTTGTCTGAAATAATATGGATCAGAAGTTAATTTTAAAAATATAAATTTCACTAAAAATGGATATATACACAAAAAGTTTAGAAGAAAGGACAAAATAGTAAAAATACATAAAAAGTCAAGAAAATGGACTGAAACAAAAAAAGAATATTTTTGTTAGGACTAAATTAAGTCAAAACTCACTTTTTGGGGCTGGCTTCTAAATTCTCCTATCAAAAAAGGGAATCCAATTGGAACAAAATTCACACCCGTTGGCTTGAAAGCCCAAATACAAAAAATTAAGCTGACACACCTAAGAGACTAGAAGCCCAAATAAATGGGTCAAAACCCAACTGTGCAAGCACAAACAGCAACCCTAGCAGTAGCATCTGCCCACCACCGCCACAGCAGGACTGGTCAGTGGTCACCCGCAAAAGCCATGGCAGCCGAAGCACCACCAGCCCAGCTGAAGCCAATGAGCAGCAAATCCCCACCATGCCGTTAAGCCAAAAAACCGGAGATAGCCAACGGTATAACTGACAGGAGACCCACAATCTAACTACACTTAAACTTGTTATAGTTACAGGAACACCTCCTAAAGTTCTACTAAGGCCCCGTTCCAATAAATGCGACATATTGTAGAAGAATGACTTGTCTCGTAAAAACAGAAAGTAAGCACTTAAAAAATAATAACCTTAGTGGAACGGAACAAGGCCACAGCTTCCTCTGGTAGGAGATATGGAAAAGCTGACCATTTCACCTTGATACATTACCTCCGCTACAAAAATTAACTCATCAATCATCAACCCCTTGTGGTTAAAAAAACAAGTCAACCTCTTTACTGTGCAAAATTTTACATTACCAAATTTCATTCTCCAAAAGCAGGCGAATGTTCTCAAAGATGCAAAACGTCCCTCATCTACCGTAAAGGAAACTATACACATGATGGAGTATTTTCTCATTGTTTCTGTACACTTTAGCTGTTTGGATCTAGAATTCATGGACGAAATTGGAGGAAAAGAAAAGGCAAACGGGTTCTTCTTCGTTGTCTTCTTCTTATGTATAATCTAGAAGAATTCCGGTCCTTTACTTTTCCCCAAAATTCTCACATATCCAAGATCCAAATACAGCCTTAACGAAGCAACAAAATCAAACCATAGTAGATATTCCAGCCAGTGGCACACAGTCGAAAACACCTCACCCATGATTCTTTGGCCTTCTTACTGTGGCAAGCACATGGAAACTTGAACACCCCAGGTTTACAAAATGACAATTGAGCTTCTCCTTAGTTATACCTGGAAAAAAGGTCTTATAATCTAGAGCGGCGGATGCATTTCTTCCCACTCAGAGGCGAAAAATGTTTACGAGCAGAACCCAACGGCTGGCCGTTCAATGAACCAGAAAACTTAATATCCCAACCTTCAACATTCTTGGGAACACAAGCGTCAAAGAGGATTTTACCAAGGACGCTATGAGCACTCATACTTGGAGGATTTGACAAATGAACTGACCCTTCCTTTTGCTCATCTTGTAATGACCCAGATTCTCTTGAACTAGCATATTCTGCTGAACTCGGCAAGAAGAAATGGTCGTTTGGTCCACGTGCAACACGTGTAAAGCTCTGGTTTGATTCTACTGCTGCCTTCTGGAGGTCACATACTAACTCAGATATCTGATCGTGCATACCCTCCTCCATATAATGCCTTTCTCCAAGTACATGGCGTTTACGGGAATACACTGAAACTGCCTCATGAAGGAGATTGGTCACAGCAGCCCTGTATTGTATTGGACAATGCTCGTAATGACCTGCAGAAGGATAGAGACAATTATTAGCTAAAGAAGTAACACAAAAGAAGGTATGGGGCCGTTCACAACTGAATTAGGAATCTCAACTTCTCAGGCAATATATCTAAACAGGAGAAAAGGTGAGCTGGAGAACCCAACACAAGGTGTAGTCTGCTTAGCTTTGTAAACACCACGTATTATACGGTTAGAAAGAATGAGGACCACCACACCAGAGTTGAAGATCATAACAATTTGGACAATAAATTCATTGTCATTTAGTTCTAAATTGGAAAACACATATACATTCTCATACTATGTCTCCAATTGACATGGGAGATATCTTTTTGGAACAATCTTCCACTCGCGAAGAAGATAGAGATCCCTTCCAGGCTTTTAAGGCATGGGAGACGTCTTTTTGTTCACTTGAGCATGTCGAATGTTTATGCCAAGGAAGACACTATATAGCTCACTTATTTCTCCAGGCTTTTAAGGCAGCTAATGCAGTAATAGATGATAATTTAGAACTTCACAAACTGGTAAAGAGGCAATAATAGAACTATTCTAATATTCTTCAATGAAGACTAACCTAAATGTGGAGATCCCTTCCATTTCACAAATTCGACGTTTCCCCCCAGCTCCTGTAAACGCTGAGCAAAATTGTAGACGGCTGAATATGGAGCAAGATCATCATATTCTGAGCATAAAATGAGATATGGGGCCCCCAAACTCTACAACAGAAAGGAAAGGGAAAAGCTCAAATTAACAAAACAGGAGTAAAACCAGATTTAATAGGTAGCATTTAGTATGAACTCACAACAGAGGAGTAAAGCGTCTCCCAATACTCAGTGCGGTCGGATCCAAACTTAGTGATAAACAGAGCATCCAGACCAGAAGCAACACCTTTGGCAATCGATGATACTATTTTAGCTGCACCAGGCATTTTAAGAATGGTTGGGTGCAACGAAAATCGGGCACCAATGTCACTAGTAAAATCAACAGGACTAGAATCATAGATGTGACCAGAGATGCAGTTCCTGATCAATCTAGTATCATCCTGCAAAAGAAAAGAAAGTACATACAACTATATAAGAGAAGAGATGCAAAGAAACGAATGCATGAATTTCATAAGATAAACCTAGAAATGGGAATGCAACTACTGCATTTCAGAAGAACAATATTGATTCCCCAGATCACTAAGCAGAAATACAAAAACATACCAGAGTGAGTTGTACTTCACAGGCTCCTTCAATAACCTGCACAAGGTGAAGGATATTTCAAAAGATATCCAAACTTGAAAGAAATCACCAACTTTCAAACCTCAAGAATCATGTTAATTAATGGGAAATCCTTGATTTTACATTAAGTCCGTCTATGATGTATAATGTATTTCATTCCACTCCATTTAGATTAAACTCGTTATAATTTAAAATTATGATTGTAATGCTTTAAACCATTTAAGAAAGGCCACTCTCTCATTCTCTCTGTGTGGGTGCACTTGTGCAAGTGTTTGTGTGTTTGTGAAAAGTTTCTTGTCAGTCTTTATGTTACATCCTGTAGCTTTGAAAGTATAAAGTTGGAATCTTTATAATCAAATAAACGTAATCATCCAACTTACCTGAAGAACCTTATACATGCATGCTTTTGAACCACCAGAAAAAGCTGCAAATACTAAAGGACACGGTTTAATCCTTAGCTCCTGCATGTCCAAATAAAATCATATCTACACCATGAGTTGAGTGAAGTGCAACTTACCAAAAATTCCAGAACAATAGAATTGCTAAACAACGTCACATCACAGGCAACTGGGCAAGACTAGTAACTTTTTAGCATGTCATTCACGAATGGGAAATGTTATCACTAGAATTCTTATGGTGCAGATTGCTACTGACATTTACATAAGTTACGTTAGAAGCTATCTTTTACTGACTTGGAACCCACCCATTGTAACCTTGTACATGCCGCATACAATCTAGCCAATGCTCCATTAGATGAATTGAGTCTAAAGAACTGATTGTGGCAATAAAAACAATGTTAAAAAACTGACCTCTACAAGTTCATTGAGGAGTGCAAATGCCACTGACGTAGCCTTCACGGGAAAGAACCTGTAAAGAAATCATAGTTAGCCAACGGGTTGTTCAAGCTTAATTTGGAATCTTAACGAGCTTCAGAAATGTGTTTGAACTTGTTTTGTTACCTAACATCTCAAACAAGCTTTAAAGGATTACGAGCCGAGCTCACATAGCTAAGGTTTTCAAATAGTGTAAGCTTATAGATTGCTCTAGCCAAGGGCAGACCTATTTGAGGTCCCATGGGGCAACGGGCCCGCACTCAATTTGTAGAATCCTTCGATTTATCAATTGTTCCCAATAAATTTATGATAGTGTTCCAATAAATTCCTCTAAATCCCCTATATGGATATTTCTCCGATCTATTTCTTAGAGTGCTAATTTTCACACCAGTTTTTGTGCAAATGTACCCCTTTCTATTATAGTTATAACTAAGATAAAGTTACATATATAGTCACCAATATGATATTTTACTAGCAAAAGAATGTATTATTGTAAGGAACATATGGGTTAAGTTTACTAATTTCTGCCCCCCCCTAATGCAAATTCCTAGGTCCGCCACTGCGTTCCAGCTTTGTTTGAATTAAAAAGTTCATGAAATATATTAAAGCATTGTTTCGTATACATAGCAAGTCGATCTCAACCATTACAACCAAGTAGCTTCGCCATTTGAAAATGCCTAAGTAAAACCTTAAGACCACACCACCTTCCAGAGCATCTCCAGCCCTTCCACTTTTCTTTCCTATTGTTTTTCTCACTTTCACTCAAAATTTGAGAAAAAAAACTTCTTAAAACCCCCTCAATTTCTTGAATGGATACCTATTCCTGTATACCATATTGGGTACCCAATATATTAAAGCATTGTTCTAGCTTTGTTTGAATTAAGAAGTTCATGAAATATGTTAAAGCATTGTTTTGGATACATAGCAAGTTGATCTCAACCATTACAACCAAGTAGCTCACTAGCACTACCATTTGAAAATGCCTATGTAAATCCTTAAGACCACACCACCCGCCATAGCATCTCCAGGCCTTACTCTTTTCTTTCCTTATTTTTTTTCTTCTCACTTCCACCCAAAATTTGAGAAAAAACTTCTTAAAACCCCCTCGATTTCCTGAATGGATACCTATTCCTAGATACCATATTGGGTTTCACTCGAAATTCTTACTCAAATCAATATAGCTTCACTTCATTACTCAATTTCTGATAGACTATTTTGTATGTCTCCATTATACAATCATACCATTAATGAAGATATTACTGAATTTGACACTTCATCTTTTTTTAAATTTTTTTGATCTTTACTGAATTTGACACTTAGCTTTGCATTGTTCCATTGGATTGTTTGTAATGAAATGGAGCATGTATTCAAATCTGCTATGCACGAGAGCGGACACACACACACACACACACACACACACGAGATATACATATCTTCTGACATACGTAAAAGGAAAATGCTAAAAACAGGCTTTCGAAAATGTATTAAAATGTGTGCAAAGTACGTAAAAGTATGTGAAAGTGTACACTTGAATTGGAACTTATGTTTTTTTCTCTCTTTTTCTTAGATTATTGGCCGTCAACCAAAGGACCCTATGTAAAACGGTGAAAAACAGAACACGAATTTTGACAATTGCAATGAAATTAAACTCACGGGTTGAGGAAATCGGCGAGACAAACGAGAGAGTCCCATCCAAGAGACGAGTACAGGTTCGCGAAATTCTCCAATTGGGTTTCGCAGATCGAAACCCATGCAAAGACCACGACGATTCCTTTTCGGGCCTCTTCAGCCGTGCGGTGCCGCCGACTCCAGTAGAACCTCCCTCCTCCGTCGCTCAACATGGAACTCTTCTTTTCACAAGGTTTTTGTTAGGGCTTTTTCTATTTTCGGGGAAAATTTCAAGTCTGAAGCGAAGAGGGTTTGACATCGATTGGGATATGGAGTACAGACATGGTGATGAGAGAGAGAGAGAGAGAGAGAGAGAGAGAGAGAGGGGATTGGTATGAGAGGGAGGGGACTGGCGTGTGTTTGTCTAGAGAGAGGATTGCTTCTTCGTGGTGGATCTTTCAGTGGGATCGCACGTGCCACGTATATCAGAAATGTTAGGAACTTTATTAGTTATGCAGGTAAAATTTATCTGAAAATGTCCGTAAAAATGAAATTATTGATTGAGATTCACTTTAATACGGGATCTAAATATTAGAGTAAATTTGGACCATTCATTTTTCTCTCGGGAAAACTTTTCATGTACCGTAACATTACATGCAAGTATATTCCATGCACTTGTACGGCATGCAAAACTAGCTGAACGGACATTATTTCAGTTTGATTTGAAAATTCGACGACTTACAAAACAAAGAATTTAAAATTAATTTGTTTATTTTGGAGTTGATCGGAGTATATTTTAACCGAGTTGATCTAGTATAACTTGTTTTTTTAACACTAGAAGACTAGAGAAAAGTTGAACCGGCAGAGTAGTAAATTAATTGTTCAAATTTGGTTTACAAGATTGTTGAGCTTCAAAAATATTTAAGAGCCCAGGTAGTGAATAATCCATATTTAATGTGAAAAAATTAGAATTTTAATGTACTTTCTATAGATATTCATGCATTTTTTCGGATATCTATACATCTGTCACATATATCAATATATTTTTTGCACATTAACCATTTTTTCATATTTCGGCCCCTTTTATTTACAAAATCTTGGTTCCGTTACTGCTAGTCACCACATACTCCCACGTAGGGGTTTCAAACTCGAGTCACCCCATCTCCCATAATTTAGGATAAAATTCAATTTGATTTCTTGTCTTATTATACACAAAAAGACAAAGAATAAGGAAGAAATAGATTCCTAGGATTATCACAACGTTGTTCAATTTGATAGTATTTCAAACAATTAAAAAAACATGTCTTTATCGTAAAGAGTCCCGGGGAAAAAAAATCGTAAAGGGTCCGAGAGATTAAGCAATAATGTACTACAGTATAACTATAAGTTAATAAATATTGTATTATTTTATTTTATTTTTAATATATAAAGGAAGAACAAGTGATGCGTACAAAATTTTGAATATGTCCTACGTGATTTTCAATATTATTCTAATAGAAAACAAAATTTGATTCAAAAAAGATAGTAGAAAAAGAATTTTACAATTACTTGTACCATAATATGAGCAAACTATTAGAGCAAATTAGTAAAATCAATGAAGCTCAACTACCCACTCCCCCATTCCCGCAACCATGTGTCTCATGTCCGAACATGCGGAGTGTGTGTCCAACCTCTCGTTGTTAAATAAACAAATAACACCAGTTGGTGTGAATACGTTTTTTGAAGTTGTGTCACGAAAGCGATTTTCAATATTATTCGAATAGAAAACAAAATTTATGCTAACTACTTCAACTATAAAATGAATTAACCCTTTGGGCAAAGTAGTAAAATAGTAAAATTATAATATTCACACAGACACACACGGGTTATGTGCCAACCAAATTGGGGGATGGTGCCTTGTAATGGTGTGCGCAACACAGCACGGTGCTGCGCACCTCCAAGCCGTCGGATCGTACATCCGACGGCTCGAATTTCATCTCGATAATGAACGACTCTCAATCATTGGTTGTCAAAATGAGATCTGAGCCGTCGGATGCACGATCCGATGGTTTGAAGGTGCGCAGCACGGCGCTGTGCTCAATACACAATACCAATCCGAAGTCTGTGCCAACCTCTAGTCAATTATACAGTAATATCTGACTCACAGCTGATGAGGTGTTCACATTTTTCATGCCAAAAAAACATATATCCAGGACAGATGTAACCCACGTGCCCACATTCATAACTAAAAAGATTAGTTCTAAAATCTTTATATAGTTTGTGTAATTATAAGTGTCTTAATATGTTTATAGCATATACACACTTGTATATAACTCAAAAAAGGTAGAATTAATTCTACAATTCAACTTTCGTTCGCTGGTTAAATAAAAATTGGAGTATTAATTTACAAACTCTTTGTCTATTTGGAGCTTTTTATCTCTTGATTGTTTTAGCCGTCGTGAAATTTCTTTTAAGAAAATTTATTAATATAACCATCTCAATCATTTTTTTATAGCAAAAGTAACATTTTATTAAATAAAATGGGAAGAGAAAATCCAACGAAATGTTGAAAAATACATCAAAATAGCAAAATCTGTAACATCTGAAGGCCTAAAAACCCAACTAAAACAAAGAAGACTAGAAACACCCGATAACCTAACAAACTCAGATCATACAATTAAGCATAAGAGAGTGAACCTAACCCACCATCTCAATCATTCTAAAGACTTGTCTATGGTTATGTGCTCATTTGGATCTCTGGAGTAAAAAGGGAGGAGGAATTTTTGGGTGCCATTTGTTTTGGGGGTGAAAATGGCCGCACAAATGGCCCTGCACTTACAAATGGCGACCCATTGGGATAGGGTTTTTTTGGGTCAATTTTGCCATTTTTTGGGAATGACTTGTGCCATTTGACCTGCTCGATCTTATGAGTATTTGTGGACCACTTTTCAGGAGACCCAGATAATCATAACTGTTTGTTTGTTAGAACTCATTGACAACGTTAAGTATATCAAAAATCATGTTAATTGGGTTCTTTACCAAAACAAAATCATGGTAATTACAGTCGTTAAGTCATGATTTGTCATGATTTGCAAGGCAGTTAAGTACTTGAGATAGTGGAGTTCCCATTTTTTTTTAGAGAGAAACTTATTCAAGGACCTGTCCATTTCGGCAATTAATGGTTGAGATATGTTTTTAATTTTGACTGATAGAAAGTATTTTTTACCTGTCAAAATTGAATTTTCAATCCAGACTGTCAAAAATACTTTCGGATGTGCGAGATTTGGCCTCCATAAACTTAGTTTACGAAAACCTCAGTAAAAAAGTTACTCCTTTCGTCTCCATTCTTCTGTCCCTCGTCTTATCTCAACCGTATAAAAAACTAATTATAATTTTTAATTGGTAATACTATTTATATGCAATATGAATCTTCTTTGATAGATCTTAATGAGCTCTTTTATAGATGTTTTCAAAATCATCTAAAAAACTATAAATTGCAAGATAAAATCAATTAAAAAGTGACAAAGACTCTCAAAATGAACTAAATATGGGA
The DNA here is from genome assembly GCA_019656275.1 of Rhododendron kiyosumense. NCBI lineage: Eukaryota > Viridiplantae > Streptophyta > Magnoliopsida > Ericales > Ericaceae > Rhododendron > Rhododendron kiyosumense. The sequence goes on along the minus strand of BPLS01000393.1, from coordinate 14,247 downwards.
ACGAAAGAAGTATTCTCTTTCTTTTATCAATATACGAAGAAGTTCAATAATCATATCATTATGTCATCTTTCCTTTACAATGATATTGCTTTTTTGGGCATTGGTAAAAATTGAATGGAGGCCAGGGTTCGTATCATTCAAGCTTGATTTACAAAAGAAGCTAACTTTTGCATCAAAAGCAAAGCCTTTTCACAAGTTGGATTCAGTTTATAGAAGACATGATCCTCCCCTTCATTCTCCACCAACTCAACATTCCCTTTCCATCCACTATTCTTCAACGTCTCACAATACTCTACACCTCTCGATTTCAACCAATCTTTCTCCGCCACGAAAACCAGCACCTTCTCACAGCCCATTTTATCCAAATCCGGATCCGCCTTCGGATTCAATTTCGGGTCGCTGTCTGTCCCGCTACTCCCCGGATACAAAAATTGCATCATCTTATCTGGTTCACTGACTGCAAAATACGGGTGCACTATAACCGCCCCGCTAACCTTAAAACCTTCCAGCCCCGTAGCCCCAACCCGGACTGCCATGTGGTGGGCTATATTTGCTCCCACACTGTCACCCGTTAGGAAAATCCGCCCAAAATCAACGTACTCGTTTAACCATAATTCAGGTCCTTTGCCGTTTAAATGAGTAGCAATCCACTGCAACGCGGACCAAGAGTCATCATATGCAGTTGGCAGCGGGTGCTCTGGAGCGAGCCTATAGTCAACAGAAACGGTGATTGCGTTGGCTATGGAGGTCAGGATGTTGAGAAATCGAGTAGTGGCGATGTCGAGGGATGATCCGACGCAGAACGCCCCACCGTGGTAGTGTACAAGGAGGGGGAGTTTCGTTTGATCTGGGCTGTCGATTTTGGGTAGGAAGATGCGGGCTTTGACCCCGGTATCTGGAGAGATCACAACGTCTTTTGATTCGACGCCGGTTTGGGAATCGACGGCTGGGAGGGCGTAGGCGGAGGGGACCTGCAACCGTTCAATGCTGCCGTCTTTGTGTACTCGAAAAAATGGAGGGAAATCGTGGGTTATTTGACTAGCACACGAATCCATTGCTATTTCTTTGAAAACGAAGGAGCGATAGTCCCGTGATTAGTCAATGTACGCTTATCAAACTGAGTTATGAGAGAGACAGGGAGGAGGTTGGAGAGAGAAGGGGAAGGATGTGGGTTTTAGTAGTTAGGGAGTTTGGCCTTAAATAGTAGACTGGCAATTTGTTTGTGTAGTTTTGCGTGGATTAATTAATTAATGCTTATCTCAATCAATCGGAATATTTTTTGCCCATTGACATCTGATTATTTAACTGATAAAACAACAGGCTGGCCGAGGTTCAATTGAAAAAAATAAGCGTTCGTAGAAAATGATACAGGGCATACGAGAGTATTAATTTTGGTTCAACGAATTTGGAGGACATAATAATACGGTTGACGCAGTGTTCGCTCACATCGAGCAATCAGAAACCTAGTTTCAGAGGGAGTGACAAAATTCCATAAACAGCCGATGTGTGCTCAGGACCGGCTCAAGGTATTTGGGTGCCTAAGGTCTGTTTTAAGAATGGTGCCCTTAACGCTTGACAATTTTTACGGAAAAATAAAAAATAAACAGTTAGAGAAAATTAAAACGATAGTATTAAATCCCCTTAAATAATACATATATACATTATATGTGTATATATATTTCAAAATTTGAAATTTCCCTTCAATACAATTTTAATTTTAATTCCGATGATACTTGCTGCCCACGTGTTGTTTTCACGTGCAATCACTCTGTGAGTAAGTGGAACAAGTGGAGTAGAGGGTTTTATAGGTGAACACTTTGCCAATTAAGCCTTTACTATGTAGGACAAACAAGTTGCAAAACAAAGTCTCTCACCTATAGTCTCACATCGCTAGTTGAAAGAAATAATAAAGGCAAATAATCTTTTATAAGAGGAAAGTCCTACTGTCTTAGTACCAATGCTCTAGAGACTGGGCCTTGTTTTTGAAATTTGGGTTGAGTCTTTCCTACAAAGAGTTATACTCAACCCAAATACTAAAAAAAATTGAGGTGCCCCAAAAATTGGACATCTCGGGGATGCCCAAGGCCCAGGCTTTGTGCCTAGGCCGGCTCTGTGTGCGCTTAAACGAGTTCAGACACACTGAATTGTGAAACAAATATAGAGGAGTTTTGCATAGCGAGGGGTAAGGATGAGGATTTTATTAGTTAGCGAGTCTGGCTTAAATAATAAATAGTAGATTTGTTTGTCTAGTTTGACTAATTGGCTTGGATTAAGATTTGTTTGTCTAGCGAATCGGCATATTTTTTTCCCCACTGACATCTGATTATTTCCTGATAAACAAGAGGCTAGTCGCGGTTAACTGATTGGCGCAAATTTTGAATTGAAAAATAGGCGTAGAAAATCAAACACGGCATTGTTAGTTCATATGGAGCAATCGGAAAAGTAGTTTCCTTTTGAGGTAGGTTCTTCCATCTGGATTATGGAGTACTTTATTCATGATGAATGTCGAGTTGATTGTCTGATTAGTGTTCCTGGAGCACTATTAAGTGGTGCTCTAAAATCCTTTTAGGTATCGCGGTGGAAAAAGATTTTGAACATCGCATAGCTAAAATATTAGTATTGCCATAACTTGTTGTCCAATATTGTTAGTGGAAACATGGCCTGAGGCTGACAATTCAACCAATACGAGAGATAAGTTTATTATATGGTACAAACAAAAAATGAAAATGAAAAGCCCTCTAAAAAAAGAACACCACACGCATGTTGGGAGATTTGAACTCCTAACCTCCTAATAAAATGCAAAAGTTCTGACTAACAGAATTAGTCCCAATTGGCCGGGTTCATTCAACCTTGATTTACAAAAGAAGCTAACTTTTGCATCAAAAGCAAAGCCTTTTCACAAGAAGGATTCAATACGTAGAAGACATGTTTCTCTCCTTCATTCTCCACCAACTCGACAATCCCTTTCCATCCACTATTCTTCAACGTCTCACAATACTCCACACCTCTTGATTTCATCCAATCTTTCTCTCCCACGAATACCAGCACCTTCTCACAACTCATTTTATCCAAATTCAGATCCGTCTTTGAATTCAATTTCGGGTCACTATCCGTCCCGCTGCTCCCTGGATACAAAAATTGGATCATTTTATCTGGTTCACTGACTGAAAAATATACCATTTCATATATATCTCCTATCACTCCCCCTAAACCTTGATTGTCGCATAAAAAGTTATCCCTTGTCCACGTGTTCAGACTTCAATCTCTTAATTTTTTCAGGCTCGACTTGGATTCTCAGATATACCATTTCATATATATTTTGAAGAAAACTCTTTCCATTTTCACAAGTAAAATTCTACCCCGTAAAAGTAGCCTATTACAGGGAATTGTCGGCACCACTCGTTTACAACTTTTAGGCAAGATTCAATGAGGAACCGTGGCCCACCAATGGATGCGATGTAGATGATGGCTTACAGTGCACATTGGATATGTCATAGGCAAGATTCACGATTTTGGCTTGTTTCCTGTTTTCGTCTAAATTGTTACAATAAGCTTGGTATCCCTATAAGCATCGTAAACATTAACCGTATATTCCATTTACTATATTGGTTACCTTTTTTCCCAAGTTGGATATCCACTCTGTATATTCCCAGTTTCAAACATCCTCTCTGTATATTCCATGAGCTTTTCTCACGAATAGATGGGTGGAATAAATGGAAGGGCAACAGGAGCAATTTATCAAACACCTTAAGTGCAATGAGTATTTATCGAACTCCTTGGCATGATATTGAACATACAAGCAAGAAAAGCTCCAACGTAGATTCACCATGAGAGAGAGGGAGAGAGGGAGCAATACACATTTTTTCAGAATCTTACCGGTGGACTCTACCGAAGTCAGCGTGGAAGAAGGACATTCGAGGGACTCTTCAAATGGTCCGGGAGAGTTGTGAGAGATGCAACAGTTCGTATGCTTGAAGGGAAGCGGTGGGGGAATGTGTTTGTTGGGAGATGCAACAGTTGGAATGTGGCGTATCGTGTTTTCCATCGTTTTGGAAAGACGGGTTGCGGAGAGGGTGTAGGAGGCAGCGTGGTATTTTTCCACGCTGGGTTGGGTCAGTTATTTGAGATGGTACGGTTGTGAGGATTTTACTAGGAGATTATGGGACGGAGTTGCTGAAAAATGGCCATTTAACTGATTTATGCTATTTGAAACATCTATTTCACAACGAAACCGTGCTTAGCAAAACGCTTCCTTACCTTGGGTTGGTTTGGCCGAGTGGTGCTGTAGCCATCTATAGGATGGTGAGGTCTAGGTTTGACTCGCCTACTGAGCAAGCTTTTGGCAATTTTTAAACATTCGAAACGAAAGCGTGCTTAGAAAGCGCTTCTTTAAATCGGCATGTCAAACATACTTTTTTGTCAAGTTTTGATTAAGTGGGAAAAATTAATAACAAAAGCGCATAAGCGAAACCACGTTTCGTATTGTTTCAAAATAACACTAGAATATGGTTGTTTTGTGGTTTAGTTTGCAATCAATCTATTTTTATCTTGTATGGTTCCTGTCTTCTTATAGGAATATTATTGTTCTTGAAAATTTTCCAATGGTAGAATTTAGTCTTGATATGTGGATGAAGGGAATTTGATGTGACGGGATTTAAGGTTCTTAACTACTATCTTTCACTATGAATAGCTCTCTGAAACAAGTTTCGAGACCTTTCCCAAAATCCAGGCCTATAAAATGAACGTCTCAAATGCTTAATGAGACTATGGTGGGGCGCACCATTTCACTTGAGAGGATCCACACTCCACCATGTTCCCATTGTTTTAGTGGAAAACAAGAAGCATACAAGCCCACACATTCAGTGAAATAGTGTGTGGCCCGTGATCCTCGATCTGAGTTCCTCCTCCGTTGGTTTGTGAGCTTCCTAGCCTTCTCGCTCTATCCTGCATAGCGAACGCACGACTAAGACCTGGCTGGGGTTGCCCGACAAGGCTCTCCGGCGAGAGGATGAGAATGTGCTGAGAGCAAAGCAAGAGACTAGGGTTTTTAGGATTGAGTATTCTCTACCTCTTAGGGCTGTTATCCCTTGGTATTTATAGAATCTCCTTAACTTGCTCTCTAAGCACGAGCATGCACCTTGCACGAGCCAAGTTGCGTCATCGTGACATCACTGAATAGATCTGGTAACCGTTTTTAGCGTGAGCTGGCACCCCCATGTGCGCTCATCATTATCCTTTGGCGTATCCATTTTAGCATGCGGAAAGACACGTGTTGTTATAGTAGCAGAGCCCCAGGCCTAGTCGAACTTGGTTGGCGACCCATGGGGAGAATCCATTGACGGAGCTACCTTCCTGACGGTAGCCGAGCTTGAAAGACACTCCCCTGGCACTGGACGCAAGGTAAGCATGATATGGTTGACTGCGTGATCTCAGCGCAAGCCGAGCCGCCTCTTTTGAAGGTGGCCAAACCCGGAAGATATCTCACCGGATTGGCCATCAGTCAGAGGAAACGTTGTTCAAACCTGAACCTCAGTTGTAGCCGAACTCAGAGTTCCGCATGGCCATCATCCTTGATCGCGACCTCGGTCCCAGCTTACTTGTCAATGGGCTCGGACCGTTTGGTTTGTTCTACTACAAATAGCATGCTGTCTTCCCTTACGTGTGTACTTCAAGCAGGTTATGTTATCTACCACATCGATCGATTTGAGTCGTTGTTTTCAGCTGGTGAAATGTTTTTCGGTTCTTCTAAAGTTATGACTGTTAAAAGTAGTATTAAACTAGGATGAACAATCTAAACTTTAGCAGCGTGTTAGGCATTCTATGCATGTGAACTTACCAAGGAAAGATGCTTGTAGCAGCAAAGAAGATAGAGCCATTGATCCCTTTGGAATGACGATGCTACATGAACACCTTCCAATAGTTTCCAATTGACTCTTTTTTCTGGGTAGTCATTTTTTACGTGTGGATGTATGTGTGAAAATGATGCTTTAAAACAAGCTTTATACTCATGTAACTATGTATATGGCTCTATAAGCCGCTTGGACTTCCTCAAATTCTGGAGTAGATAATTGGGTCTGCAGTTGAAAAATCCAGATTTAGAGCCTTTGTGTTCGGTTTGAACATCCTAAAATCTACTTTTGTAATGACCGCTCGATCGTTTATAATAGAACCTTTCATCTGCTGCAAACTTAATTTGGCTTCCCTGTACTCAGTATTTCAACCTTAGCTGATGCTGTATGCGTAAAAGTACCTTAACTAGTATCTATCTATGAAGTGTTTAAAGTTATTCATATTCTTTGACTCTTGACAACTACCCACATTCTTTTTCTGCTTAGAGGTCTTGCATTGATTGAATCTTGTGTAGCTCTTTTACTTGTCCACTGCTCATGCCCCTTGTTAATTTTAACATTATGTTAAATGTGTGTGAACTTGAACACGCGAATCATGAAAATGGACAATATACTGCAAACAGATAATTTTGCAAGTAACTTTGTACAAGTAATCGTTCAGATCTTATTCAAGCCGGACAAATACACACCACGCTCAAACGTCGTAAACTAAGCACAAAGGGAAATTGCACGCCCCTTCTTGATTACTTATTTTGTATAAAACCAACCGCCATGTGGTTTTAACTAATGGAGACTAGCTATTTTGGTGATGTTGGCTTCGGGTGAGAAGACTTACCAGTGACGGCTTTCTTCACCTTGGCAAGTGAATGCTTGACCTTTGATCCAACACCTGAAATGCTTGACCTTTGATCCAACACCTGAAAGTATATTGTGATGATGAGGTTTCTTATGTGCAATTTTGTCATCCATATCTCTTGATGCTTCTACCATATGACTGGAGCGTCAGAGCCAGAGTCTTCTCTTTTCAGTTCATCTCCTTCCGGATCCTCTTCTTCTTTCTTGTCATGTATTACTTCTCCTTCAGCTTCAACTGTTTTTGCTGTCTCATTTTGCGACTCTTCCTTGATTCCCATAGCGTCAGAGCCAGAGTCTTCTCTTTTCAGTTCATCTCCTTCCTCTTCTTCTTCTTTCTTGTCATGTACTGCTTCTCCCTCAGCTTCAACTGTTTTTGCTGTCTCATTTTGGGACTCTTCCTTGATTCCCATCAATTCTCGCTCGTCAGTCACGTCTTCACCCACTTGCACATTTCGTTTTGTAGATCTCTGCAAGAGGTCAGATAATGACATCTTAGCTGACTCTATCATTTGGGAATCTTCTGTTATTTCTTTGGATTGCTTGAATAAAATATAATTATTCAAGCATTTGGGCTCGTTTCATAACAGTTATCAATCACCAAGAACTGGAACAAGTTATTCGCTCTAGCGGATTGAAACAAGGTTATGAGAGCTAGGCAAGAAAAGCTGACCAATCAAATACAGTTTTATCTGTTTCATGGTCGCATCATGTGTGCACTCAAGTTAGGCAAAATCAATGCTCTTAATCAACTGGATTTAGCCAAATCTGAGCCAAGTAAAATATGATCGATCTCCATGGCACCACAAATTCATTCTCATAAGGAAACTATAAGGCCAACATGCATATATATGTAGCAACGTACGTGTATAGATATTCTCCAATTAGGAAAATAAATCTACAACAGCAAAAGTCCAAAGCATTATTACTTTTAAGTACCGTGAATTGCCGTAATCAAAATTCGTAAGGTGGAACAAAACACGGATCATGCTTAATTCACATATGCATTAGGAAAAGCTTCACTGATCATGCTTTTAGGAAAATCCCGTTCAAGAATTAATATTAAAGCAAGAGTCTACACATTGATGCCTACATGGGCATGCGATCCTACAAAATCAATTATTGGCAAAGAACAATATGTAGCGTACGTACAGTCTCACGCCAATATACACAGTAATGGAAAATCACGAAGTTCTAAAACCATGCTCTCATACCACATGTAAATTTATTCTTAATGACGTTAGATAATTAACACATGCCAGGATCTAGAACTGTCATGATAATCACAATACAATCATTAAGCGAAAGTTAAATAGTCAAGAACGGCGTACCCGGATCCAGTAATGCGAAACTTAAGCGATTATTGGACTCTTGCCTTTCTTTCTTAGCAATTTAGTATCACGTTAATTTGATAGAACCCTAAATGCTCTTTTATAGGCAAAGGGAGGACCAGTTTCTTAATGTACATTATACTTACTTCCCATCAAAATATAGTATATTTAGAAAACAGCTTCTCTATTTGACTAATAGAATAAAATAAAGATATGGAGAATCCTATTTAACTCGTAATCAATATGTGCCATATAAAATATGTGGGCCACCACAATGACTAAATTAAAATTTAGTGTTTTCACCGTAGCTAACAGTGCTTGAAAAAGAAGTTATTTGCCTATTTAGAGAGTCGCTTTCTTAACTAGTAACTCACTAAACCTCAAACCATAGCCCTGTGTTTTCTCTATAATTATGTACGTATTCTTTTCTCAATTAGCCGATATGCCTTACAGCCTTGGAGATAAAGCTATATATAGATGTGTATTTCTATTACAATCTTAAATACAAAGAGGATGCATGCATGGGATGTTGGTTGAAATTAAGTTTTCAATAGTCATGTTAGGTAAAATGTTGATCCGATATTAAGTGACTTAGCAGAGTACCCAACAATGATATTGTGCTAGTATATATACACATAATAAAAGTCAAATCTATGAGAATTTAAATATACAAACTAGATGCATATAAGAACTTGTATTTTAGGTTTACAAACCCATTATTATAATAAAACTAGACAAAACTAGAGATCAACATAAAAGTAGATCTATACTGAATACGAACAATAACCTCATTGTGAAGATAAATTTAGACATTTAAATTAAATTATTGCACGGCATTATTCATTTTGGAATCTCAAAAGTCAAAATTTCTGGGCACGATCTCCAATAAATTTTCTCTATCTATCTCTCCACTCATTACTTTCAAAATTCTCCCATAAAACCCAAATCAAACAAAGTATCAAACGAAAAAGCATACAAGAGACTGCCATTCATGCCACAACTTTTCCAGAAAGATGGTCCCAATCAACAACATCCCAAAATTTAAAGGTCTAAATTGAAGTAGTAATAAAAACTACAGGGATGTTTCTGGTGTAGGGATCAAATCATGGGCTTATTTTGCGAGGGGGCGACTATTCGCAGTCTCGTAATTTCTCCCTTAGCCCATTAAAAATTTTCAATTATACTCGACAGTTAGTTATCGAAATTGAGATACATTTTCAGCATACAATTACCGAAATATAATATTTTTTTCAACAGCTATTTACCGAAAATATATGTTCGGTAGTTGTTTACCGAAGATTAAACATATTTTTGACATGTAGTTACCGAAATATAATCTTGTTTTCAACAGCTATTTACTGAAATATTATATATGATTTTCAACAACTACTTACAGAAATATAGTAGGGTAAGGGAGAAAATACGGAGCTGTCAATAGTCACCCCCTTTTGCGACTCTACCTTCTCTTTTCTTCCCTATCGTAATAACGAGCCAAATTGGCAGTGAAAACCTTTATATATTCTCCCCATTTTCTCTCTCTTCCCGTGTGTTTTCCAACCAAAAGCTCGACTTCTGCAATTGATATCACTACAAGGAAAATTATGTTTAGTGACGAAAAAGTGGCGACAAAATATAATTTCGTCACTAAATGAGTATATTTGGCGACGAAAAAATAAATTCGTTACTGTTTTGACAACTTCCGCGACGAAATTATTTCGTCAGCAATTATAACTATTTAGCGACAAAAAAGATATTTTTGTCACCAAAGGCACCTATTTGGCGACGAAATAAAATTTTCGTCACCAAAAGAGTAAAAAAGGAGACGAAATTATTTTTTGTGGTCAAAGATAACTATTTAGTGACGAAAAAAATATTTTGTCGCCAAATGAACCAATTTGGTGACGAAAAATATTTTTCGTCTTCTTATTACGTTTTCAGTGACAAAAAATTTATCCTTTGGTGACAAAATTTATGAATTATGCTTTGTCCCCAAATATATTTTGGGCATAACTCTTTGCTCAGAACTCCGATTGAGATAATTTAAATTGGATTTGAACAATAACATAAAGAGCTACGACTTTGATGTTTATCAAAATTGCTAATTTTAATGTTTAATGATTCAAAATGCCATTCAAAATATATTTTAATGTTAAATGTATGTGTTGTATATTAGATATTTCAAACATATGTGGAAAAGTTTGTGTAGTGCAGTTGGTTAAAGCTTGCGTGCAAAATCTAAGAGGCTCGGGTTCGAAACCCAGTAGGAGCAAAGAAAGTGAGAAATTTTTTCACATATAAGAATGTCTTTTTCGACGAAATATTTCGTCACCAATGGGTCACCTTTGACGAGCCAAGGGAATAATTTGTGACGAAATTTTTTGTCGTCAAAAAGGCACAATAGGTGACGAAAAAAATTTCGTCACCAAGTCATTTTTCCGTGACGAAATTTTTCGTCGCCAAAAGGCACTATAGGTGACAAAAAATAGATTTCGTCGCCAGGTAGGAATCCTCGACAACCTTTAGTCGACAAATTTTTTTTCGTCACCTATATTATTTGTGACGAAAAACATACAATTTGTGACGATTTTCATTCGTTATCCAATGCAATTTTTCTTGTAGTGTATTTCTCAGGTACTGACATCCAGTTGTTTGTAACTCGAAATTTCCTTCGCTTATTTAATCTAGTTGTTGAATTTCCGCAGAAAAGGGAGCTGTTTGTTAAATTTGTTTCGCAAATTGATTGTTTTGTAGTTTTGTTCATTAGGGTTTTCAATTGGTTACTATAGTTATTCTCAGTTGGTATTTTCTAAAGCTCAAGTCTTAAACCACTCTCTTTTTGTCTCTAGTAGATCAGAAATCATTTAGAAGGCTTTAGGTACTTGGTTTTACTATAATTTGGATGCTAGTGATTAAAAATTTGTGTTACTTGAAGGTTCTTCAATCCACATGTTGCTTTCCGGATGATTTATTTTGAGCTTTTTTCCCTTGGGATATCAGTGACTGTTTAATACTCGTATAATTTTTGTTTCCAATCCAGTACATTCTTTGTGGTTGTTAATATGTGAAGGAAACGTTCTGAGTTTAGTTGGACATACCATGGGATCACATCGTCAATTGTGTTTTTTTGTCTAATTTTATTCAAAAGCATTTGGCAACTTCCAGGGTTACTCCTCATATCAAATCTATCATTTTATGAACTCTCATAAAAAGGGGAGAAAAAAACAAAGACACGAAAAAGGTCCCGTTCCAGAACACCTTCTTAAAAAATAAGTACTTATTTCACATTTTCAAATTCAAAAATAATATAAATGAAAAATATTTTTTGGATTGTTTTTGCACCGTATAAAAGATCTTATCGAAATCTTTCAAACAAGATCCATATTGCATATTTTTAGATTTCATTAAACTAATTATTTTTTAACTTGAAATTGCCTTCTTAAAAAATAAGGGCTTAAAAGCCGTTCTGAAACGGGGTGCGCCTCGTAGAGTTGCCTTGACCTAGAAGTGTACTATAAGCATAAACTCAATCTAGGGAAAATAAATGAAGCTAATGTGATTCAGAGCTTTTTATGTTTTTGGTAGTTTTTTTTTTTGATTGACAATTTTTTTTGTTAGGTTATTCAGAGCAGTATATGTTATTCATTCAAGAGACACTTGCATTATCAATTGTGATCACAATGTCAATCGTGCTTTTTGGCTTAATTTTAGTTAAACACATTCGACAATTACCAGGTTTTAATGCTTATATCGAGTCTATATTTGGATGTAAATCTCATAAAAGGAGGGAAAAAAGATGTTGAAGTACAGATGTGCCTCTTGGAGTGTAGAGACCCATAATTTTTTAAATTTTTTTAAAGAAATATTACAGTTGTTGGGAAAAAAAAGAAGTTAAAATAGAATACGAGAAATGACGCGATTATTTAGTTTGGGGTGAATGTACCGAAAACTAGAAGTTCGGGATGTAAATATAAAGTGCATTGGTGTGTATGTGTAGGTGTCTGTAGGGAATTATTTTCCCCCCACTTCTTTCTTCTTTCCCAGACGCATCCACACACATCACAATCTCTCTCTCCTGCGTCTCTCGCTCTCCCTCTGCTCTCCCTCTGAAAAACTCCCCCTCACCTTCTCTCCTCTCCTCGATTTCACGGTGTGATTCCAGACAAAGTCCAAGAACTAAAGTTGTTCTACGGAACGAGGGCTACCGAAGAATTACGATCGGGCCACGTGGGAAGTCGGTGGACTTGCTCAACCAGTCGGATTTTGCTCAAACCCCATGAGGTAGGGATTTCTTTCTCTTTGTTATGTGTTTATACGGTGTTTATGTACCTAGATTGCTTCTTTAAATCTCAAAAATCTGCAGATTATGGTCTCGATTTTTGGGGTTTTACGCCTTCTTAAGCTCAGAATTGAATTTTGGTTCCTTTGTATGAAATAGAGTAGACTTAAAGTCCGTTCTAATGCCGCTGGAATCACTTGAAACCGTTGAGAATTGAATTAATGATGGATTTTAGAAAACTGGTCACGAATCTATCACGTGTTGTTCGACAGATTCGTGCTGCTTCCGTAAATGCCTGTTTAGCCTTATTTTGAGTGAGAATTTGACTAGGGTTCCTTCGCGTCTTTCAAACTTCATCCAATCGCGTAACTTTTGGGACTGGAATCACTCAAAAATATTAAAAACTCGATTTATAGTGATTTTTAGAAGATTGAACTGAAATCTGGAAATCTGGGCAGCGTGCGGAGCTGCATTCTTCATCATTTGCTACGGTTAAACAACCCTATTGGTTATGGGTCCTTATGGGTTTCAGAGATTGGTAAGTTGGAGATATTTTGACGTTGGAATCATTGAAAAATATTAAGTATGCGATTTTTAATGAATATTCGAACACGGACTACTTTGTTGGAAATCATGATTTGCTCATGTGTCGATTTTAGATGATTACGGTACCCGTTTGTTGTCTAGGTATTCGGGCTGATTATGTGGGCATTTGTGGCATGTTGTGATGAATGTTATGAACTTGTTATGTGTTGAGTATGATGTTATTAAGTAATGTGAGAGGTAAAACAAAATTGAGACGATAGAACGAACACGAAGAAAGCCATGGATCTACCGTAAGGTGTGATGCCAGAAATGGGACGCATGGGGTCCCAAATGCGCAGAATTGAATGAAAGGATTTTGGTGGATGCACGGGGTCCCAAATGCGCAGAATTGAATGAAAGGATTTTGGTGGATGCGCGGGGTCCCAAATGCTCGGAATTGAATGAAAGGATTTTGGTGGACGCACGGGGTCTCAAATGCCCGGAATTGAATGAAAAAAGAAAATGACTAATACTTGAGAAATACAAGACAAATCGATTATGTTCAAAAAGGAAATCTAATGATATGTTCGTGTTGTTCTGCTGATAGATATACCCATTGTCATTAGTCTCTTGGGGTCCGTTGTACATATATAATGTTGCTCACATATTATTGTTAGTGTGTGATCATCATATATACGTGTAGATCGAGGTAGAATGGAGTAATTGTGTAGCGATGGACAAATGACGGTTGAGGACAAGTTGTGGTCTAATTAGATTAATTTGAGTCGGTTTTTGCCTCTAGTTTGACGTGTGAGCTATTGGGGTTATCTTTATGAAATCATGATTCCCTGGTTGTAGTATGCTTGTTCGTGGTGGAAGACCCATGTTTCTTTGTGGTATCTGGTCATATTCACTCACTCTAGGTGCATGATTCATCGCATTTTCATATAGCTTGTGTATAGATTTCTCTACTGGGTTAGTGTAGCTCACCCTATCATTTTCATGTATGATTCAAGGAAGTTGGCATGACGTACATATCGTGCTTGTTGATCGTGTTTTTCAAAGGTATAAGAGAGGCGATAATTTGCATTTGAATCGAAGAAATATTTTGAAAAGACTTTTGTTACAATTGTAATATTATTTTCTTCAGATGTTGGCATTTCGATAACTTAGGGCCATTGAGCCAAAAATGAAATATTTGAATCTTATTTGAGAACAGGGGAAATGAAGATCTTTTGGGGTATTAATTGTATTACTGAGAGGACCTTATTTATCAAAAGAGTATTCATTATTTATGTTGAAAATCGAGGACGTGACATGGAGTCACCATGAACCATAATGTTTTATAAGCATAAACTGAAGTTAGGAAAAGAAATGAAGCTAATGTGGTTCAGAGCTGCATCTATTTTTGTTA
>BPLS01000391.1:0-17117 GCA_019656275.1 Rhododendron kiyosumense | reverse complement strand
TAGAGGTCAATTTCTTCAGTAATTAGTTAATCAAACCAGTCAAATAAAGGGTGGCTACTGTAGGGAGGTATTCCCGAACAAGTAAGATTAGTCGCCGAACACGTGATGTGTTAGGGACACGTGGCAGACATGATAAGTTTGTTGCCGGGCAGTGCGATGAGCGGCGATCTGGGCCAGTGACATGTGAAGCCATTGGTCCAGACAGTCTGTTCGGCTGCTAAGGTCAAAAGACATGTGAAGTCATTTGACCAGATATAACAACGTGGACCAGTTGCATGTGAAGTCACTGGTCCAGGAGGACCGTTCGGTAAAGAGGAAGCCGAACAGTGGAAAACGTTGCCCTAAGTCGTGACGTGGCAAGAATGTTCCAGAATGGTAATACTCCATAAAAGGATAAGATCCCGAGTATATAGGATCAAGGCAAGAAACCCAACGTGGGTGTTCGGACAATTATGGGAAAGAGTCCCAAAAGGGCTGAGAGTCCTATAATGGTTAAGCTATTATACAGATAAGGGAACGAGAATCCATGAGATACTAGGTTTCCTATACGAGGTAGGAATCCTAGGGCAACAGGGATGCTTGGGCAGCAAGCATTCGTGAGCCTATAAATACGAGGTAAGCCTGGAGGTAAAAGGTACGCAATATTTGGCCATCTCTTATTGCTTTCCTACTGATAATTAGGGTTTAGACCGGTACGTGATACTAACTTAAGCATCGGAGGGCCTTTGCCACGAGAGGCAAAGGTGCGCTCACCCCTTGTCTGTTTTGCAGATTAGGGTTCCGACGAAGAACTAGGGTTCCGGTGTAGAGGCACGTGCAGCCGCTGCAAATTGGTGTTGTTCAGAACACTAATTGTTTTCATCCCCCTACAATTGGCGCCGTCTGTGGGAAACGAACAAGTTCGTGAAAACATAACCATAATGGAGGAAGATCCAACCACGCCGTTCGATCCAAAGAACCAGTTAACTGGTGGAGGGGATAAATCTCCACCAGGAGCTCCGAGAAAGCCTGCTGGAAGAGAGGACAAAGCAGCTACTGGCTCCACGAGAAGGAGCAAATCCTACCGAAGAGAGGCATCGGTGGACCGTTCAAAAAGTATCCATAACAGCGAGGATATCCTCGACCAAAAAAGGAAAGAAATTGAGGAGTACGCTCGTTTGATCAAGAGACGAGAGTACGAGATACGCGAGCTGCAGCGAATACGAGATCACCCGGAGGACTCTGGACTTTCGCGAAGGAGTTCTAGAGAAGACAAGAGGGCTTTACTAGTCCATAAACAGCCCCGTTCACGATCCATAAGAGGCAGGAGCAACAGTCCCACCACGAGACGGTATGAAGCTTCCCCACGGAGAAGGAGAAGCAGAAGTAGAGATCGTACGCCAGAAAGGCGTAGGGCTTCTTCTCGAAGAAGAAGGAGCAGAGAACGAAGTTCCTCATCTGAGGAAAAGACGAGGAAGCATCATCGTGACAGGTACGAGAGACCTGATGCTGACTGGGCCAAAGCCAAGGCTCATAAGACAATTGAAAAAGAGGAAGGAACGGTGTCCGCACGAGAAGCGGCGCGTAAGGCCCTGAGTAACATCGCAGCCTCCCCGTTTACAAGGAGGCTGCAGGAGGCCAGGTTGCCGAGCAGAGTGAAGCACGGAGCGTTCGTGCTTTACGAGACAAACACGGACCCTGTGTCTCACATACAGCATTACCAACAGGCCATGTTCATGCACGATGGCGACGATGCCATTCTGTGCAAAATGTTCCCATCAAGTCTTGGCAAGGTGGCCCTAAGCTGGTTTCATAAACTAGCACCGCGATCCATAAGAGGATGGAGGCAGTTGGCCGAAGAATTCACTGCTCGGTTCTTGACAAGCAGGAAGGCCCCAAAGACTTTTGAGAGTCTGTCCACTATGAAACAGGCGGAAAGTGAGCCGATCAGAGATTATGCAAAGAAGTACTGGGAGACTTTCAACGAGATTGAAAGTTGCAGTGAAGAGTACGCCATAGCAACCTTCAAAACTGGTTTGCCTGTTCGGGGAGAACTGCGCCGCTCATTGAATAAACATCCGGTGGCTACGTTGGCAAAACTGATGGAGCGAATAGAGCAGCACGCACGAATGGAAGATGACATACTCCGCGAAGACGGCAGGGCTGCTGCCGAAGAGCCCAAGACGCCAGCAAAGAAGGCGGACAAGCCTGAGCCCAAAACATACAAAGAGCGCAAGGAGTACGGGCAAGCTAAGAAGGATCCGTATAAGGAAAAGCAAGCCCCTGACCCCAAGTCCTTCTTTTCTATCAATACTGTTTGGAAGGAGCCAATTTACAGGATTCTTTATCGAATAAAGAATCAGCCATATTTCAAGTGGCCTCCGAGCCTTGGCGGAGATAAAGACGCTAGACGTGCTACGAATCAGCACTGCAGCTACCACAAGGCTTGGGGCCACATGACTGAGGATTGTGAGATGTACAAGAAACACCTCGATGATTTGGTCTCTCGGGGCTATCTCAAAGAATTTATCCAGGAGGATCCCAAGGAAAAGGAGAAGGCCATGGAATTGGATTACGAGCAGAATCCTAAGGGAGTAATCCATATGATACATGGGTTGGCTGCACCTTATACGAGAAATGAGGTTAGACTGTTGCAAAGGCAATTTAAGCACAATCAGCACGTGATGCGATTGGGTAATAAAAGAGGGCGAGAGAGTGATGTATGCAGTGAGAGCATAGCCTTCACGGATGATGATTTGGGAGAGGTCCAGATACCTCATAACGATGCTCTGGTCATAACCCTACGAGTTGGAGAGTATGACATTGAAAGGATCCTAGTGGATTCAGGAAGTTGTACAGAGGTGATGTACTACGATGCGTTCAAGAAGCTTGGACTGGCCCAGACAGATTTGGAACAGTCCACGACACCATTGATTGGGTTTGGTGCAGGGGCTGTGTGGCCCCTTGGAAAGGTGACCCTGCCTGTTCGGGCAGGTTCAGTTGTTCTAAGGACGGATTTCCTGGTGGTAGACGTCCCCTCCTCTTATAACGCGATTATAGGAAGAACTTGGTTACACAAGATGAGGGCAGTCTCCTCGACTTACCACCAGATGGTGAAATTCCCAGGATCCAATGGGATCGAATCAATCAGGGGTAACCAAAAAGCGGCCCAACAGTGTTTGATCTCCATCATTAAGAAGGCCCCAAAGGCCCATCACGTTCATACACTGGAAGTGCCAGATCAACCGACTATCGAGGATGTCGGAAGAAGCCCGGCTGATAAGGTGATCGAGGGGTTGGAAAAGATTCAGATCAACGAGGCTGATCCTGAAAGATATTTTTTGATTGGGGAATCACTACCTGCAGAGGAAAAGACCGAATCAATACAGTTTCTGAAGGAATATGTTGATGTGTTTGCATGGGTACCAGAAGAGATGCCTGGTGTGGATGCTGACATAATCTGTCACCATCTGAATGTTGTCCCTCAGCATAAACCAGTTATTCAGAAGAAGCGTAGGGCTGCCGTGCAGCACGTGGATGCTGTTGTTGAAGAGGTTAATCGATTGCTTGAGGCAAAAGCAATACGCGAGGTTCACTACCCTGAGTGGCTATCCAACACCGTAGTCGTGAAGAAGAAGAACGGTAAGTGGCGTGTCTGTGTGGACTTCACAGACTTGAACAAGGCTTGCCCCAAAGATAGTTTTCCCCTCCCGAGGATAGACCAGTTGGTTGATGCAACAGCTGGCTACGAGCGAATGAGTTTTCTTGATGCGTATCGAGGATACCATCAAATCGCTATGTACGGGCCCGATCAGGAGAAGACGTCTTTTATCACCCCACGGGGTTTGTACTGCTATAGTGTCATGCCGTTTGGGCTGAGAAATGCAGGGGCGACGTACCAAAGGCTTGCAACTCTGATGTTTAGGGAGCTGCTCGGGAAAACTATGGAGCTTTACATAGACGATATGGTGGTGAAAAGCCGAGACAAACGAGGGCATATCACAGACTTAAGAGAAGTCTTTGAGATCTTGAGGAAATACAAATTGAAACTCAACGCCTCGAAATGTGCGTTTGGGGTTGGTTCTGGGAAATTCCTAGGGCACTTGGTGACTATGAGGGGAATTGAGGCTAATCCAGACCAAATTGCAGCCTTGCAGAAGCTGCAAAGTCCCAAAACCACGAAGGAGGTCCAGAGATTAACTGGCATGGCTGCAGCACTCAACAGATTTATCAGCAGATCAAGCGACAAGTGTAGGCCCTTCTTTCAGTTGCTAAAGAAAAGGGAAGGGTTTGAATGGGGAGCAGAATGTGAGCAAGCTTTCCAGGACCTGAAGAAGTATCTGGCTGAGCCACCACTTCTGTCGACCCCACAGCCAGGTGAGTCCCTGATTTTATACCTAGCTGTTTCTAAGCATGCTGTTAGTGCAGTCCTGTTAAGGGATTTGGAAGTTGAGCAAATCCCAATTTACTATGTTAGCAAGACATTATTAGACGCAGAAACGAGATATCTGCCCCTGGAAAAACTTGTCCTGGCACTTAGGACAGCAACGAGGAAGCTGCCACACTACTTCCAAAGCCATAGGGTTGTAGTGTACACTGAGTTTCCATTAAAGTCACTGCTACGAAAGGCAGATTTTTCTGGAAGAATCTCGACGTGGTCCGTCGAGTTGAGTCAGTATGATATTGATTATCAACCACGAACAGCAATCAAAGGCCAAGTGCTGGCTGATTTTGTGGCGGAGTTTTCTCCCACAGTAGCTCCCCTGCCTCCTACGAAGAAAGGACAGGAGAGTAGAACGTTGTCCACGAGGGACAAGGTCTCAGCCGAACAGGATGGCACGGAATGGAATCTATTCGTTGATGGATCATCTTGTAATACTGGTTCAGGAATTGGTGTTGTTCTTTTTCCTCCTGGAGGAATTATGATAGAACTGTCTGTTCGGCTGGGATTCAGCGCGTCAAATAACGTAGCGGAGTACGAGGCACTCCTAGCAGGATTAAGAAGTGCGAAGACTCTAAAGGCAAAAAGAGTTAGGGTGCACTGTGACTCACAGCTTGTGGTAAATCAGCTGTCCGGCGAGTATCAGGCCCGGAACGAAAAAATGGCGGCATACGTGGAAGCTGCCAAAGATTTGCTTGACACCTTCGAGAGGGTCCACATTGAACAGATAAGCTCTGGACAAAATGCACATGCCGATTCACTGGCATGGCTGGCTGCAGCAGTCCCAACTGAACTCAAGCGAAGAGTCGCAGTTGAGTATCTGAGTGAGCCAAGCATTGGTAGAAGCGTGGAGTTAGTTTTGGAAGTGAACCAAGGTCCAAGTTGGATGGACCCGATTGTGGAGTTTTTACGTGATGAAATACTCCCCGCTGACAAGAAAGAGGCACATAAGGTCAAAACCAAGTCATCAAGGTTTTGGCTGTCCCCACAGGGGAAGCTTTACAGAAAATCCTTTACAGGCCCATATTTGTTATGCGTGCACCCTGAGATGGTTCAGAGATTTCTTCACGAGATACATGAAGGAACATGTGGGAGTCACGCTGGGGGAAGATCCATTGCCCACCGAGCAATTACCCAAGGCTACTGGTGGCCTCATATGCAGGAAAACGCAAAGATGTATGTTAAAATTTGTGAGAAATGTCAGAAATTCTCACCAATGATTCGAACACCTGCGGAGGATTTGGTGCCTTTGACAAGCCCTTGGCCGTTTGCTCAATGGGGAATGGACATCGTGGGTCCATTGCACAAAGCAACTGGGAACCGAAAATTCCTTTTGGTTGCAACGGATTATTTCACCAAGTGGATTGAGGCTGAACCACTGGCCAAAATCACCGAACCCATGGTTGAGAGGTTCGTGTGGAAGAGTATTATTACTCGATTTGGAGTTCCTTATTCTTTGATCACAGACAACGGGTCCCAATTTCAAAAGAAATTCAAGGCGTTTTGTGCCCAATATGGAATTCGAAATTACTATTCAACTCCACCCTACCCTCAGAGTAATGGGCAGGCAGAAGCGTCTAACAAAACCATTCTTGATGGGATCAAGAAGAGGTTGGATAAAGCCAAGGGGAAATGGCCTGATGAATTGCCCCTTGTTTTATGGGCTCATAGAACAACACCTAGGAGGTCTACGGGAGAAACCCCCTATTCGTTGGCATACGGTACAGAGGCAGTTATACCTCTAGAAGTTGGACTTCCAACCAACAGAACGGTGTTGGTTGAAAGTGGGGGCAATGACAGGGCCCTTGAAATTGAGCTTGACCTCGCCGAGGAGAGGAGAGAAAGGGCCCTGGTCCATTTGGCCTCGTACCAGGAACAGCTGATGAAGAGCTACAATAAGCATGTTCACCCACGAGAATTTGGTGTTGGGGACCTTGTACTACGGAAGGTGCTCGGCAACACCAAGGTAGCTAACGAAGGCAAGCTAGGAGCCAATTGGGAAGGCCCGTATCGGGTGACAGAGATTGTGGGCATTGGGGCCTACAGATTAGCTGATCTGGACGGCGTCCCAATTCCGAGGCCATGGAATGTTCATAATCTGAGAAAATTCTTTGTTTAAAAGAATTTAGTTTATATTATTACGTGATCGTGTGGGAATTACGAATACAATTCCCTTGTGTTTCTTATTTTTAGTTGTAAGGGGTACGAATAACGCCCCCTTAAGTTCAGTCTATGAATAAAGACAATCTTTTCTTCACAATATATTCAGCTTTTTGAAATATTTGGTTTGTAATATGAATACTGATTTTTCTTTTCATTATTCATATTGGGGAGCATGGGATTGGCACGAACGCCATATATGAATACACCTATGCTTGATAGCTTAAGAATCGCGCACGAATAAACGCTAAAGTATGAGAAACTTTTAACAAATGTACCCCAAGTATGAAAACACTTGGGATGCATACAAAACACAAGCAGCTGTTCGGGTACAATCATTCGAGCAAATGATTGTGCTAAAGAGTATGAGATACTATAAGTCCGAGAAACTTACTGCTAACTGTTGTAATTAAATTCGATTTCCTGTTGATCAATATCTGGTATGAGATACCTCAAGTACATAATACTTAGTGCAAATCTAAGTATGAGAAACTTACTGTTGGGTATGAGACACCTTAAGTACGAATATACTTAGTAATACTCAGACTTGCATATGAGAACATGCAAGAAATCAAGTACGAAAGGCTTGGTTTTGTTATGACAAACTACGAACCTACGAAACAGGCATAACGAAATGTTTGCATAAAAGCTAACAAGATTACGATAATCAAACCAAAAGGAGGTACGAGATACCCAGACAGCGCCCACGAAGGGCCGAACAAAGCAAAGTTATGCCACGAAGGGCCGAATACTTGTACGAAACAAAACAAGAAAAGAAGAGATATCAAAGTCACGTGCCTCACAGGGCTGGAATAAACTACGGTCTCGCAGGACCTGCGTTGTTGTTCAGGGGAAGTGATCTCACCTTAATCCAGGTTTTGGATCTCGGGAAGCACATCTGCTGTGACCTCCACAGTTGCATTGCCTCCTTCCTCAACTACAGCTTCATTAGCAGCTTCTTGGGCTGGCAGCTGTTCGGTCCCTGCACCCTGTGGCTCCACTCGAGTTTCTTCATCAGCTCCAGCAAACTCATCGATTTGCTGATCCACGTCATCATCAGGGGCATCGCCTTGCTCCTCAGCTGCTGCTGCACGGCCACTGGGGAGATCATTCTCAACCCATAATGGAGAGTCGTCCGGAACGCCAGCCTTGGTCAAACAGGCCTCCCAGCTTGCTGCCCAAATCTGGTCTTGGATGCCCGGCATCTGCTCGACGTAGCTCGCAGTAGTGGCATCGAAGCCCTTTTCGTATCCAGCATCGAAGGCTGCTTTTTTGGTATTGTCGATCTCAGCCAGGGCCTGCTTGAGGTTATCCTCAGCAGTCTCTAGGCTGCCTTTGGCCTCTGCGTAATCAGTTTTGGCATTGTCTCTCTCTCGTTCGAGCCTAGCGACTGTTCGGAGCAGCCTTGTGTTATCATTGAGCAGCTTGACTCTTTCAGTCTCAGCAGCTTGAAACTTCTGCCCCAGGGTCAGCATCTTTTGAATACACTATCCAAACACCAGACATTTATTAGGAAAAGTTCCAACTAAAGTCTTTTGCTGTAAAAGAACTTTTGCGTACCTTAATCCCACTGACGAGACCAGTGGACACGAGCCTGTCTGCTGGCGAGGCGGCCTCCTTTTGCATGTCCACAGGCAGAGATAATGCCTGCGCCAGTGCCAGTGCTGTCTCCGAAGAGCTGGCACTGTCCCCGACGTGAACGGGGCGATCGCCTCTGATAAGCGCGGGAGCCCACGTTGGGGGAAGCACTTGAAGAGGAGGCGATTGGGGCTGGCTGATATCCGCGTCAGCCGGCACGTCGGAGGAGGACGGGTCCTCATTTCTTGGACGTTTATCCCTGTGAGCATCTTCGGCATCGACGGAACTGTCCCGTTCACGAGTCGTTGAGGACGACCTTGTTGACCCCCCTCTAGTCCTGCGAGATCGTGGGGGGGCAGCACCTGTGGATGGCGCTCTGTTGGCAGCTCCTCGTCCCCTTTGTGAGACAGTCAGGAGGGAACTGAGATCGAGTGGCTGGCGCGCCATTGTACCAGAATCTGGTGGAGATTGAGAGTAACCCGAAGAAGACGACTGGCTCGTAACCCCGAGAGGAATGGGCTGTTCGGGGGCTGTTTGTCTTCTTTCGGACCTCCTAAGTACCACTCGTGTAAGAGGGACGCCTTCAGGAAGCTGAACCTCGCCTGACTGCCCGGCAAGGGTAACTCTGGATTGTTGTCTTGAACTCCGTGGTTGGGGAGCAGTTGAAGTAGAAGCCCCGCTGGTGCTCGGGTTGGCCAATCTTCTGTCAATAAACCCCTTGTATGCGGGGTCGTAGCCCAGTAGGACGTTGGCGTCTCTACCTCGACCAGCTGAAGGGGTACCAGGTTCACCCTTGTACCTTAGTACTTGGTTAATCTCCGCTGTTCGAACGTAACTAGGCTCAGCTCGGGGCCGTTGGTTAGCGTTCTCCGCTGCAACAAAGGCAAACATTAGTTAAAAGCCTGAACGACTAGGAAGAGGCAATGAAATAATTAAATTACAAAGCAAGTCAGGAGCATACGTGGGTAACCCCACATGTGGGGACAGTGGAAACCCTCCACTTGACCATCTTCCCCCACTGGTTCGAAGGCTCCAGTGACGTACAGGAAGTCCATCTCGTGGTCACGAGCAGAGTCCGGCATATTAAGCACGAAGCGCTTCTCTGCTTTCCTTACTTTGAAATAGTAAGTGTTGTATTCGGGGTTTAGCACGATGCTATACCACCATTGAATTTCCCAGATTCCCAGTTGGGTTCCTAGGATCCTATTCAAGGCGACTA
This sequence comes from Rhododendron kiyosumense, assembly GCA_019656275.1. NCBI lineage: Eukaryota > Viridiplantae > Streptophyta > Magnoliopsida > Ericales > Ericaceae > Rhododendron > Rhododendron kiyosumense. The sequence continues at coordinate 7,740 of BPLS01000391.1, read as the reverse complement.
CCCCCATCACTAGCCTGAAGAAGTTTGTTGAGACTTGCATGGGTGTAAGACGGTACCAATTAAGTACACGACGTAGCAATGGATCGAGGGGAAAACGAACTCCACCCTCGACAATTGCTACAATGGGGATACACATCCTATCCCAAGTGCCGGCGTCCCTATCTGCCCCTAAAGGGGCGAGTTCGAGGCCCACATTATCAGGGATTTTGTACTCAGTCCTGAAGGCTGACATGGCAACGGGATTGTCACAAAGCTTCCTAAACTTTCCAGGCTTAGGGCCGTTATCGCCCTCGTTCGCCATATGAATTCTAAAGGAATGAAGGGTTTTGGAGATGGCCCAGAACAAAACCCTAGGGAAATGGGTGCGATTGAGAACGGGATCTCAGAATGAAACGCAAGAGGAGAATGAGAATCTTACGGAGTTGTTTGCGACGGAGGCCTGAGATGCAAATCACGCTGTAGACGGCGGCGATGACGACGGCAATGAGAAGGACTGTCGCCTGGTTTTAGAGAGAGAAACGAGTTTTGAATCTCTGATAAAAACCAAAAAGATCCCCCTTGGGGGGTTTTAGGAAACAAGAGACGTTTCGTATCCGTTTGGCGCCGTTACAATAAGTAACGAGAAATACGGATTGAACGGGCGCTGAAGTAACGACGTTTGAAAAACGTCAGTTCAAAATTAAATGCAAGGCGTACGAGATACGCCACGTGGAGTTATTTCCCCGAGATGGTATAATGACGAAGCCGCCAAGAATATTAAAGGGTATCAGATGTGATGACTGCTCGGGCCTGGACGAATATGGTCCAGAACGGTTGTTTCTAAAAAGCCCCACCCATTGCCCCCGAACAGTGGCAAACGGATGGGGCTGGGGAGCAATTGTAGGGAGGTATTCCCGAACAAGTAAGATTAGTCGCCGAACACGTGATGTGTTAGGGACACGTGGCAGACATGATAAGTTTGTTGCCGGGCAGTGCGATGAGCGGCGATCTGGGCCAGTGACATGTGAAGCCATTGGTCCAGACAGTCTGTTCGGCTGCTAAGGTCAAAAGACATGTGAAGTCATTTGACCAGATATAACAACGTGGACCAGTTGCATGTGAAGTCACTGGTCCAGGAGGACCGTTCGGTAAAGAGGAAGCCGAACAGTGGAAAACGTTGCCCTAAGTCGTGACGTGGCAAGAATGTTCCAGAATGGTAATACTCCATAAAAGGATAAGATCCCGAGTATATAGGATCAAGGCAAGAAACCCAACGTGGGTGTTCGGACAATTATGGGAAAGAGTCCCAAAAGGGCTGAGAGTCCTATAATGGTTAAGCTATTATACAGATAAGGGAACGAGAATCCATGAGATACTAGGTTTCCTATACGAGGTAGGAATCCTGGGGCAACAGGGATGCTTGGGCAGCAAGCATTCGTGAGCCTATAAATACGAGGTAAGCCTGGAGGTAAAAGGTACGCAATATTTGGCCATCTCTTATTGCTTTCCTACTGATAATTAGGGTTTAGACCGGTACGTGATACTAACTTAAGCATCGGAGGGCCTTTGCCACGAGAGGCAAAGGTGCGCTCACCCCTTGTCTGTTTTGCAGATTAGGGTTCCGACGAAGAACTAGGGTTCCGGTGTAGAGGCACGTGCAGCCGCTGCAAATTGGTGTTGTTCAGAACACTAATTGTTTTCATCCCCCTACAGCTACCTAAGAGCCAATTAAAACTAGAATTCAACACTTTTGAGTTAGCACCGTCCGTCCGTCTCTGTGGTTCGACTCCGGTACTTCCGGAATTATTGTGCTACACTGGTCGAGAGTCCTACGCTTGGGACGCGTTTTTAGTTTAATTTTATTAACACCGGTTGGTCAAGCATTTTTGGCGCCGTTGCCGGGGACGGCGACGTGTGTTCTAGAGTGTGAATTTTCGTGTCTTTTATCTTTTAGTTGAGTCACCATAGGTAGAGGGAAGAAGGTGTCCTTTAAACAGGACCCTCTTTATTATCGCGACCCGACACATCGTTTAGTTCGGAAAGAACTGGAGTCGAGTCAGCCTGTGTTTTCTAGTTCTTCATCTTCTAGTTTAGAGGCAGACCTAGCTGAGTACCAGTCAGAGTCTATTCCCATTAGTGGTGTTTATATAGATTTGCCTTTTGAGTCAATAAGTGTCAGCAATCCGCTTTTCCAGTCAGTTTCAGAGTCAGTTTCGGAGTCAGAATTAGAATCCGTCGAGATGGGAGATCGGCAAGTAGCTATTCAGCCGTCCTTGAGGCAGCACATACATCCTGAGAGGACCACTCCTCTCGGACCCATTGTGTTCCCTCAAGAGACACAAGAGGCACGCAATGCCTTTACAGTCAAACCTGGTGTCCTTAATAGTCTCCCTAGTTTCCACGGGAGGGAGTGCGATGATCCGTATGAGCATGTGCGGACATTCGAGGGGTTGGTGCGCAACCTTGCATCTAATACCCAAAATGAGAATGCCTGCCTCAAGCTGTTTGAGGCGACATTGAGGGATGGCGCGCTTCTATGGTTCCGAATGCAAAAGTCTCAGTCCTTCACCACTTGGGCACAAGTGCGTGATGCCTTTTATAGGAAGTACTTTTCTGAGGCTAAAACTAAGAGTTTCAGGCGTCAAATCCAAGGCTTTAGGCAGGAGAGGGATGAGTCATTTCTCAAGGCTTGGGAGCGTTTCAAGGAATTGCTCCTAAGGCTGCCACACCATGGCTTTGAGAGAATTCAGTTAGTCGGTTTCTTTCACTTGGGGCTCAACTCTGAGTCAGTCCAGCACATAGAATATTCTTGCAAAGGGGATGATTTCTTGTCCAAAACAGCAGACCAGGCTTGGGATTTCTTAGATGACCTAGCTGATAGGCAGAGGGCTTTAGAACCATCTGATTTTGAGCGATCCGGACCTTCTGGGTCCAACGTTGTCCCGGTTACCATTCGTGACCAGCGACTCCAGGCTCAGGTTGAGAAAATGGCTCAGAGATTAGAGGAGCTAGAGGCGAGGCAGGCTCTTCCAGTTAATGAGGTATCAATTGAGGAAGTATGCGTGTGGTGTGAATGTAAAGGGCACACCGCGACCGTTTGCCCTGGGTTTATTGCCGCCAAGGGGGCAAATCATTTTAACCAAGAGGAAGTTAATGCAGTCAGGACTTGGGATCCTTATTCTAACACGTATAATCCAGGATGGAAGGATCACCCCAATTTTGGGTGGTCAGACTCCAGACCCGTAGGTGGAGGCCAAGCGCAATCCTTTGCGCTACCTCCGCCACAGCAGTTTCAACAGGCCCAATCGTCCAGGCCTCCTCAAGGCCAGGTCATTCCATTTCACTACCAGCCACAACTTGGTAGGGGGGCAGGTCCGTCCACTCGTGGTCCTCCCCCAGGTTATTCACAGATGACCGCGCGTGATCATAAGTTAGATGATACTGTCAATTCCCTGATGCAGTCACAGATGACATTTCAAACGGAAACGAGACAGCAAATTGGGGCCCTTACAACCCAAATGTCACAACTCACTGCGGTTGTCGGTCAACTGCAGCAGGAGAAAGGTAGGTTTCCGGCCCAGGGTAGTTTAGCGGGTGCCCATTATTTGGAAAATTCTTTAGGTCCTAATGCTCATAACCCGAATCAAGAGGAGGCTAAGTCGGTCACCATTCTCAGAAGTGGTAAGGAGATCGATAAGTCCATCCCGCCAAAGCAGAAACCAGGTCCACCCCCGGAGCCGGTTGATGCACCAAGAGCAACTCTTGATGTTGTTGATGTCCCTAGGAAAGAGGTACAGGATGATGAGGAGTCACTTGAGGTGGTGGTGCCTGCAGCTGCAGCCCCCACGACTCCAACACCACCGGCTTTGCCAGTAGCTCCATTCCCTCAGAGGTTGGCAGTGAAACCTAAGCAAAATATGAACCATAAGATGTTTGAACTTTTCAAGAGGGTGCAATTCCCTATCACTTTGATAGAGGCGATTGAGTGTTTTCCCCAGTGTGCGAAGGTATTGAAAAACCTTTGCACGAAAAAGCACAAAAACCAAAACAATATAGTTCTGACTGAGCAGGTGAGCTCCATTCTTCAGACAGAGATTCCTGCAAAGTGCAAGGATCCTGGGTGTCCCACCATTACCATAGATATCGCAGGCCAGACGTTCGACAAGGCATTATTGGACTTAGGAGCGAGTGTTAACTTGCTCCCCTATTCAGTATACCTGAGGCTAGGTCTAGGCGATCTGAGAGCTACTCCGGCCACGCTGCAGTTGGCGGACAGGAGTGTGAGAGTACCCAAGGGTGTGGTGAAGGATGTGATGATTCAGGTAGGTGAGTTCCAATTTCCTGCGGATTTCATTGTTCTAGACACTTGCCAAAATCCTGAGGTTTTAGAAAAGACTCCTATCATCCTTGGCCGTCCATTTTTAGCCACCTCCAATGCTATCATGAATTGCAAAACTGGACAAGTCCAATTGTCATTTGGAGACTTGAAAATGGAGGTGAAAGTGTTTAATGCGGATAGCCGAGTCAAAGATGATGAGGTGTGTTTGATCGACACGCTGGTGCAGGAGCATGTCGATAATCTTTTGTATAAGGATCTTCTGGAGATAGCCAAGGAGGCGTCATTCTTAGATTCTTCAGAATTAGGAAATTTGATGGAGAGGCTAGCAGTAGATGATGTATGTGGTGCCGCTTGGGACCCAGTTCTTGAGCCGCTGGGCGCTCCATTGTCTTAAGTTCCGACGGGTAGCTTTTGCGTACCACTCTCTTCATTGAGAAGTGGACCCGACTCCTAGCGATAGGGGTACCCATCATTGACTTGGGTTTTGAACATAATCTTTATATACTTGTTCTTTTATATCTTGTTAAACAATAAAATCAAAAAAAAGACAAAAAAAAAGAAGGGAAAATTGAAAAAAAAAAAAAAAACATAATGGTCTTGTATAGCCACCCGTTCCTTGCTCATCCGCTTGACACGGGAAGAAAAGTATGACACGTGAGACTGCGTGAATGTCTGGTGGTGTTCTTTTCTTTTCATTTTTTTTATTATTCTTATTTTGTTTGTTTGTGGCCCGGATAACACGAGCCGGGCAGGACTAATGCCAATTGCATGTTCTCGGTAGTTGTGGTTTCAGTCTTTTGGCAGGGTACGCGTGCTACCACATCAGCCTTGGTAGATTAGGCCTCACCGCTGGGGAGATGGAGGCATTCAGGAGCTCTAAGTCATGAGTGCCATTACGTGTGGCGGTTGTCAGCCCGAAGCCCCCAGCGCGGCCTTGTGTGCCTAGCTGTGGTCCCACTATTTGGGTCCGAAGGAGCAAGCCCTGGAGCAGCTGCAATGACGAGGAATGCAAAAGCGACAAATTCCTCGAACATCGGCCGAGGTCATGGTGGTTGGCTACCACCCCAGGTTCACTTTTTCCTTCTCTTTATTCTTACTTTTCTTGGTCTTCATGCTTTGGGGACCATGCGCATTTCAAGTTGGGGGAAGGGGTGTACTTTGTACACAATTACTTCTCTGTTGAGCGTTGTTAGTTGGTTTAGGGGTCTGTTTTTATTTTATTTTTATTTTTATATGGAGATACGATTGTTATGCCTGTTTGTATGAGTTAGGTGAGCATGTTAGATTCTTGTCTCATTGTTTGCCTATTCAACTCATTTACATGCATATATCTGGCATCTCTGTTTGAATACTTTCGCACCATAAGCAATATTGAGTAGGTGTTCCCACTTAATTCACAGTGTGTCCCTAAAAGCATTCTCATGTTTCTTTGTTTATCGATTTTTGCAATTGCACAAAATAGTAGGCGTTTGTACCACTTGTCATAGTCTGAATATTTTGCATGCATGTTGTGAGAGTTGGAAACAGGCTTAGGGGATGAAACAAGGCAGTTCTTGTGTGATTAGACCACATATGAGTCCCATTGACCAACTTTAAACCAGTCCGAGTCAGTTCCTGAGTCTAGCCTAGGAAATCGGTGTATGGGTTGGATTGTAGTTGGAGGGTCTAGCTTTGTGCATCATGGGTGTCTTATTGCATTGGATTTGGAGCATCGTTGTCATCGGAAGTAAAAGAGAAGAAGTGTTAATGGGTGTCATATTTTGAACGAAACCCAACTTTTAAGTCATAAAGCGTAGTAAAAAAAAAAAAAAGAAAGAAAAGTAAAAAAAAAAAAAAGCAGAAAATGCAGAATAAGAGGGAGCAAAGGCAGTTGGCTAGGAATCAGATGGATTTACTTGATAGGCAGCGCCACTTGGAGGCACAGATTTCGAGGCAGAATCCAGGGCCTTTCCGACCTAGACAGTGGCCGGCGTTGGAGGTGAGCGATGATTTCGCGGATGCACCTGAGGAAGAGGAGCAGTCAGATGCTGGGGATGCTGGGGAAGAAGATTGAGCATCGAGCTGGGCTAGTGGTGGTGTTATTTTATGTGTCTTTGTCGAGTCCTGTCATTTTATGTGTTATTTCATGTGATGTGAGTCGGTGGTTAGAGTCGTGTCATTTCATGTGTTGTGTAATAACCCGTACTTCGTTATGTTTATAACTAATGTTTTGTGTTGAGCACCGGTGTGGTGACAGTGTCAAGGTGGCGGTCAATCAGGGTAGGTTATCCATGCGCTTCTATAGGCCGCCACCCTTTACATGTTCTTTTTCTTTTTGCAACCACGGTCGTTATAAGCCCAATGAAGTCCTTAGTTGACCCGATGCACGTTGTTAACTCTCTTGCATGCATGTTTTATATTTAGCTATGAATGTGTGGTATCTTAATTTCGTTGAGCTTTCATTGTTATAACTGGCGTTGTTTTGATTGGCACGTGGTGATTTTTGTTCCATCTCACGTTAGTCGCCGAGCGCCTCGCATGGGATGTTGAGTGTTCTGGTGAGCAAAAGTGACATTGTGACTTTGTGGGGGCATGTTTATCTCTACAGTTGTTTTGATGCCGAATTGTTCGAATTATAGCTAGGGCATGCGTATGACTGAGTTAAAGGTGGCAATGAGGAGGAAATTTTATGTTCACTTAATTTTTGTACAAGTCGCATAACCCTCGTATCCCTTGTTGAGTTTTTATTTCTTGTTATGTTATTTTTATTTCGTTCGTTGCTAGGGACTAGCAACGCTCAAGTTGGGGGATGTGATAGGCGCGCGGAATTCATGAATTTAAGCGCCTAAGTAGGGAAATTAGCGCGTTAGACGTGCATTTAATTCTCATTTTCCATTTAATGCGTGCACGTGGTTGGATTTTGTGTTTGTGCTTAATTTGCAGGAAATTGAGATGTTTTGGCGCAAATGAGAGGTATCCGGAAAGGCCGTGATGGAGCTTGAGAGCAAGGAGGGCCGTGGAGACTAAGTGTTGGACACAAATTCGTGAGAAGGTGAACAGAACCTTAGTGAGCGCTACAGAAGATTTGGTAGAGCGCTCAAAAGTGGCACAAAATGGGGCACGAAGTGACCAGAGAGCTGGCGAGCGCTACACCATTTCTGGTGTAGCCCTACCTAAGGCATTAATGGTCAACGGCTAGAGGCGAGTCAACTCGGTCAACACAGCTTAAAGGGTTAGGTAGCGCTACACCCTTTTTGGTGTAGCGCTACCGAGGGCTTAAAGGCCTAGGAACGGTGGCGTTTTGTGCTATGGCGGTTCCCATTTCGATTTGTGTTAGGATTTTAATAGAGATTAGTATAAAAACCCCGTTTTAGCTCAGAATTAGGGTACGTATGTTTTTACTTAGGTTTTTAGCAGCTTTTCATAACAACGTTTTGTTTATT